>CM064512.1:39236683-39274183 GCA_032716605.1 Paralithodes platypus
CCTGCTGTCAAACAAAAATTAAAAATATGCTGGCTCGCTACCGCTCACCAGTATAAACTTGACACCTGGATGGGGATAAACATCTTAAAACAGTAGGCTGAATGGGGCCAAATGGATACAAGCCAGAGAAAGATAGAAAAGGAGAGAACCAAAACAGGTTACCCGCCTTAACCCACAGAGCGCCGGCTGATTTATAGTACCAACCACTTTTATTATTATTATTATTATTATTATTATTATTATTTTTTCCAACACATGGGATGGGTTAGTAATGAAGGAAAAACAACATAAAACCTTGGTCATTTGTGGGTCCTGGGTCCTGGGTCCTGGGTCCTGGGGGCCGGTGGATTTTCCAGTATATTGCCTACCCATCACCCCATGTTAATTGTGACTGGTGATGGGCTGGTCTATCAGAGTGAGAGCTGAGCGATCTCTGCCATACCCATAGCTTACTCTAACTGTTCCTTTTACTACCTGATGCTGAGAGGATTGGGTTCTAGTCATGTGGTGATGGGCTGGTCTATCAGAGTGAGAACTGAGCGATCTCTGCCATACCCATAGCTTACTCTGACTGTTCCTTTTACTACCTGATGCTGAGAGGATTGGGTTCTAGTCATGTGGTGATGGGCTGGTCTATCAGAGTGAGAACTGAGCGATCTCTGCCATACCCATAGCTTACTCTGACTGTTCCTTTTACTACCTGATGCTGAGAGGATTGGGTTCTAGTCATGTGGTGATGGGCTGGTCTATCAGAGTGAGAACTGAGCGATCTCTGCCATACCCATAGCTTACTCTGACTGTTCCTTTTACTACCTGATGCTGAGAGGATTGGGTTCTAGTTATGTGGTGATGGGCTGGTCTATCAGAGTGAGAGCTGAGCGATCTCTGCCATACCCATAGCTTACTCTGACTGTTCCTTTTACTTATGTATTTTCTAGATCTCAAGTGACGGCGTCTCTTCCGTGGATTGACCCCAATCTACCAAGATTGGAAGCCAAAGCGTCACAATTTTCCTTTGCCCCTCAACTTTCTCTTCATAATTGATGAGGGGCACAGGGCCCTGGGTGGGGCTTTGGTTTCCCGGGCGTTTCCGCACCCTCCTCAGCTCCCCGCCATGGAGTGGCTTCGGTCACCCAGGCTTTATTGTGGTCGGCAGGGAGGGTTCTGTGGGGGCGCTCGGTTATGGCCTTGGCCTTGCTCGGGGCCTTAGGGCTGTTCGGCCAGGCAGCCTGGGGAACAACAACAACAACAACAACAACCACTTACGCCAACAACAAGGTGTGTGTGTGTGTCGGCATTAACAGCGAGAGGTTTTAAGGGGGTTACCTACTTTTGGTTATCATTCTCTCCTTTTTTCTCTCTTTCTCTGGCTTGTAACCATTTGGCCCCATTCACCCAACTGTTTTAAGACGTTTATCACCATCCAGGTGTCAATTTCTTCCTGGCGAGCGATAGCAAGCCAGCATTTTATGGAGAAATCCGGGTTCGTCGGAGACATTTTTCTATCGATAAATGTACAAATTTAGCTTGCTGTCAAAACAAAAATATATATATGCTGGCTCGCTACCGCTCGCCAGGAAAATATTGACACCTGGATGGGGGTAAACGTCTTAAAAAAGTAAGCTGAATGGGGCCGAATGGATACAAACCAAAGAGAGGGAGAGAAAGAGGAAAAAAAGCGAGGTGGGCTGCCTTAACAGCGAGAGTTTTTAATCCGTGTATGTGTGTGTGTGTGTGTGTGTGTGTGTGTATGTGTGTGTGTGTGTGCATACAGTACACAGATAATCACGTATCGGTATTAACAGGAAGTAGTTATAATTCCATACACATGTCTGTAAGCATGTTTGACCTTCATAACACACACACACACACACACATACATACACACACACATATTCATTATTCACAGATATAAAGAGACACACATAAGCCCACATAGGCCTACACACACACACACACACACACACAAGAACACATACAGAGACACACGCACATACACACAATATTTACACACACACACATTCACATTATTATCTCTCTCTCACACACAAATTATTCTCTCTCTCTCTCTCTCACACACACACACACACACACATTATTCACACACACACATTATTCACACACACACATTATTCACACACACACATTATTCACACACACACATTATTCACACACACACATTATTCACACACACACATTATTCACACACACATTATTCACACACACACATTATTCACACACACACATTATTCACACACACACATTATTCACACACACACACATTATTCACACACACACACATTATTCACACACACACATTATTCACACACACACATTAGTTGCTGCCCATGGCCACGCTGATGCGCCGCCACTAGTATAACCCGTCTGCTCGTCTCTTCGCCATCTGGTCTATAATGCTGTTGCTGGCAGCGCAGAGGTGGTAATGTGGCAGCTTGGGTTGATCGGGTATTATCCGTAGGAATTTATCTAGTTGGTTCTTGAAACGTTCAAGGTTATGTTCCGTTGAGTCACGCAGGTGTCTGGGCAGTGCATTGAAAAGGAGTGGCCCTCTTATAGCAAAAGCGTTTTCTTTGAGCGTCTTGATTCTTGTACTTGCTCTGGGGTATATCCTTTCAATATGGCAGAGCCGACCCCGTTGTTGGTGGATGCTAAACCGTATATTCAGGTTATTTACAGATTTTTCAGTCAATATTTTGTAGATGTATAATATAGCGTACCTTTCTCTACGCCTTTCTAGTGAGTAAAGGTCGAGTTCACGTAACCTTGCCCAGTAGTCTAAATGTCGGACGTCAGATATTCTATCGGTGAAAGATCGTTGTACTGTTTCAAGTGACTGCTTCTCTCCTGCTCGCCACGGACTCCACAGCTGACAACAATACTCTAGCAATGTTATCACGAGTGACTTGTATAACGTCAGCATAGGAAGCCTTTCACGTGTCCGGAAAGTGTGAAGGATCCAGCCAGCCTGGCTTCGTGCCTTCTTTACCACATTTTGTATATTTGGGGTAAAGTTTCCGTCACAACTGAGGGTAATTCCTAGGTCTCTTATATACTCCTTGGTGTCTATATGTGAACCGTCCGGTGCTGCAAACGTGTGTGCATTGTAGTTGATTCCCCCTGAACTGTAATGTATATGCTCAAATTTGTTGTCGTTGAAGGACATGTTATTATGCTCTGCCCACAAGTAAAGTGATGCCAGATCAGTTTGTAATTTTTCGGCATCCGATACTGAAGAAACTTCCTTCAGTACTCTGGTGTCATCAGCAAAAGAAGCTACAGACGAGTGTAAGACGTGTCTGTTTATGTCGGAGATGTGGATCAGAAATAGCAGAGGTCCAAGGACCGATCCCTGTGGCACCCCACTGTTGACCACCGACGGCCGAGAAACTGCACCGTTAGCCGCTACACACTGCTCCCTGTCAGTAAGAAACGAGTGCAGCCACATCCCGAGCTTTCCAGTAATGCCCATTTGTCTTATCTTGTGTAACAAAATGCCGTGGTCTACCTTGTCAAAGGCTTTCGCGAAATCAAGATAGACCACATCAACATTTTTGTTATATTCCAGCTTTTCTAAAATTGTTTCATAGTGGGCGAGCAGTTGGGAGAGGCATGAACGCCCAGTGCGAAAACCATGTTGGTCTTGGTTAATTTTGTTGTTTTGTTCGAGATATTGAGCCATGTTCTTAACCATTATTCTCTCCAAGACTTTAATAATGTGGGAGGTTAAGGCAACTGGTCGATAATTTTTTGCCTCTGTCTTCGACCCTCCCTTGTGGATTGGTGTGATGTTGGCACTTTTTAATTTCTTTGGTATTATACCAGATTCTAATGAAGTTCTATAAAGAAAGAGCAAAGGAACGCTCAGCTCTTTAGCACAACGTTTAAGGAGCACAGCAGGGAAGTGGTCGGGACCAGCTGCCGAGTTAGTAGCCATCTCTTTAATTGCTCCTTCTATGATGTCTCTGCTTAAAGTTATGTCCATCAGTTTTGATGTGCAGTCAGTACCGTGACGAAAAAAGTCCATAAGTGAGTTGATTATTTTGTCTTTCACAGGGTTGCTGAAGACACTTTTGTACTGGAGCAGTAGTTCTTCAACAATCTCTTGAGGTTCGTTTATGGTTCGGCCGTCTGAGTCAGTCAGTGGGCCAACACTCGCTCTCACTACTGACTTGTTTGCAGCTTACTTGTAAAAGTATTTAGGATTGGTTTTAATGCATGCCACGGCTTGTATTTCTTTCCGGTCATCTTCTAATTTAACTGACCTTTTAAGTTTTTCTTCTATGATGGTAATTTTGTTTTCGGTTTGCGTCAGTATTTCAATGTTGTTGGTGTTCTTGAGTTTTTTTCTTAGTTTTGTTCTCTTTTGCATCAGAACTTTTCGGTCCCTTGGTATGTTACCCTTATAAGGAGAGGTCTTATTAGACGATCTCCTCAACGGTACATATTTCTCTGATATTTCCAAGCATTTAGTCGTCAGTATGTCGTATTGGGCCTCAGGATCGCAGTCTTTCATGAGTGAATCCCAGTTTACTTCACCGAGGTCTGTCTTTAAACTTTCCCAGCAGACTGACTCGCTGTGAAAGTTCATTCGGCTGAAATTTGGTGCTTGTTGTGCTGCACTGGGAATTCTAGTTTGCATATTTGTAGGTAAGCTGGTCGTCAGGGTTATGATGTTATGATCTGAGAGATTAGTTTTGTTTACAGTAATATTATGTAAAAGGTCATCATTGTTTGTCATCACAATGTCCAGTATGTTGTCACCTCTTGTGGGAGTGTTGATGGCTTGATGTAAACAGAAATCCTCCGCAAAGTTCAGGACAGCTTCTGCCTGAGTCCGCATGTCCCCTGCTCCTCCATATACACTCTCCAACTCCCAGTCTATGAGAGGGAAGTTTAGATCACCAGTGAGCATAATGGTAGGCATGGGTGGTGGTAGTGAGTTAATTACTTCTCTAATCTTTGTTAGTTGGTCATTAAATTTATTTGTTGGGCACGCTGGTGGCCTGTATATATTTATATATACCCAATCAAGGTCTTTAATGTATAGTACCAGAGATTCTGTGTACAAGTTTGATTCTGAGTGGAGAACTTGTGTCCTAGCTGCAAAGTGGCCATCCACGTAGGTGATGCCACCGCCTTTTTTCTTTTGTTTTGGTCTGTCCGTTCTATATGATACAAAGTTTGGTATTTTTATTTCAGCTTCTCTGATTTCCTCTGTTAGGTGTGTTTCTGTTAGGGAGATTATAAAAGCATTTTCAGTTTGTGCCACTTCTGAGAGTTATTTTATTTTGCCTCTAAATTTGTATGGTAAGAGGCCAGCAATATTTAGAGTGATTATTTTATAAAGGCTGTCGGCATTGCTGCCACCTGTTGTTGCTGGTATCCTTGTAGCGGGTGCGTGGGGCCCCACTGCCACGGCACTGCTTTCAGCACTTGCAGTATATGTTGCTGTACTTGTTGCATTTGTTAAAATAAAAAAGACTGTGTAGTAGCATTTTGTTGTTTTTCAGTCTGGTGTGGGGGTCCACTTTCCCATGCATTGTGTGGTTTAGGGGCTGGTGGTGGTATGGTTGACCGAGCGGGTAGTTGTTTGGCGGGGGCTGCCTGTTGCCTTGTTTGTTGTTCGGTAGTTTGATGGTAGCGGCGAGTGCCCTTCAAATGTAGTCTTTTACATTCCATATTCAAACACTCCCGTTTTCTTTCTGACTCATAGCATATTGGTGGATGTAGATAGACGCAGTCCCTACCTTTTTTACACCCTCTTACTGGGTCACAGCCGTTTACCATATACCTAGTGCACAGTCTGGGGTGAGCATACCGACAATCGCGGCCCCTTAGTCCATATTTACACTTGTTGTTTTTGTAATAGTAGCATACCTTCTCTTTCCGTTGGTCGCTAGTCTGGTTTCCATTTCCTGCGGTAGTTTGGGTGTTGCCTTGTTTGCCAGTAGAGTGTTTTGTATTTTTATTTTGTGAGGACTGTTCGTTTGGCCCAATACTTTCATCACACACACACACACATTATTCTCTCTCTAACACACACACACACATACACCCCCCCCCCCCCCCTACACACACACACACACACAAACACACACACAGACATTCACACAAACACACCCACACACACACACCCACACACATAACTAGTCATTGTTATTATTGTTACAGCATAATAGTCATGTTCGAGGTAGATAGATAGATAGAGAGACCCGGCCCTTCTCCCTCATGTTTAGCCCCATTAGGTAGATAGATAGATAGATATAGAGAGATGTTCGACCCATTAGTTTGGCGATTTTTATACCTTTCACTCCATTTCTTTGTCAATATTAAGACCTTTTGTACAATTTAGGTGTCAATATTTCCCTTAAGGGGGGTGACCTGCTTTTTATTATTTCTGTCCTTAATAAAAACTGCGTGGGGGGGAGGGGGGAGGGGGAATAAAGTGGATGCAAGTGTGGTGTGGTGTATGCGGGGTGGGGGGGGGGGGGGAGTGGTGTGGGGTGAGGTGTGTAGGGTGAGTGAGAGAGAGAGATAAATAGTAATATAATTTATTATAGCAATTATAATCTATGCATTCATGTGGGCTACATAGTCTTACACATACAGTATATATATAGAGAGAGCTGATCTCCCTACATTGACCTTGAACGGGGGAGGGGGGGAGGTAGCGAGAGTTGTTGTTGTTGTTGTTGTTCCCTAAGCTGCCTGGCCGAACAGCCCCGAGTCCCTGAGAAAGGCCATGGCCACGATCGGGCTTTCCCACAGAGCTCTCATTGAGTGTAGATTGTGTTGTTGGCGTAAGTGGTTGTGTGAAATGCAGTCTTCTATGATGTGTTTAATGGTATGGGGTGCTGTGTTACATCCCGGGCAGGCGTCGACAACGGAGTCATCCAGTCTCTTCTGATAGCTCAGGAGAGCTGGATGGTGTCCGCATCTCAGCCTGGCCAGGTGGACTCTGTCCTCGCGAGGAAGGGAGGATTCGGAAGGATGGATTTCGGGAGGTCGTGCATGCAGCTGCGTGTTGTCTGTGAGTGAGTGGATGGATCGGTGAGAGATATGAGTATGGATGTGCTTCTGGAAGTTGGTTCGGGGTGGGCAGGGAGGGAGAGAGGACAATAATTGTGTGTGATACCGTGTGCTGGGTGTTGTTTTGATATTTCTTTGTGTCTGTGGGTGTGTTGCCATGTAGTTTAGTGGGTGGTCTTGGTTCGTGGAGGCTGCTGCCAGGAATTGAGTGCCTCTCATGTCCAGATGGTCTTTGACTTTGAGAATTTTGGTTTCTTGATGTAGGTGATCTGTGGGTGAAGTAGCTGTGCAGCCTGTAATGATCTTCAGGGCTTTGTTTTGAATAGTCTGTAAGGTCTTATGATGTGTTTCAGCTAGGTTAGAAGCCCAGGCTGGGCTTGCGTATTCCATCACTGATCTTATGTATTGTTTATATACTGTGGTGGTAGTTTCTTTGTTGTGTCCAAATTTTGTGTGAGCAAGTGACCTGAGGGCGTTAAGTCTGGGTGTCAGTTTCTTTTTAATGTTTGTGGTGTGCTGTTTGAATGTCATATGAGTATCATATGTTACTCCTAGGATTTTGGGTGTGTGTGTATGTGTTAGGGGTGTGTTGTTTATGGTGAGTTGAGGGATGTATTCGTTTTCTCCTGTCCAACTTGTGAGCAGGGTTGCGGTGGATTTGGCTGGGGCTAGATTAAGTCTGTTTGTAGTGCACCAACCATGTAGTGTGTTGAGATAGGGTTGAAGGAGATCTGTTGCTCTTTTTGGGTCATGGTGTGTGCATGTGAGTGTTATGTCATCTGCATAGGAGGCTAAGTTTATTTGGGGCGTATTGGGTGTAGTTATATCGTGCATGTACAGATTGAAGAGTGCGGGCGATAGGACGGATCCTTGTGGGACTCCGTTTGGAAAGTTTCTGATTTTAGATGACTGACCGGCAAAAGATACGTGTGCACATCTGCCTGCTAGGAAGTTGGCCAGCCACCTTTTTGTGTTGTTGTGCATGTTTGTGTTGTAGATTTTGTTTGTTAGGTTGTGGCGGGGGATGGCATCGAAGGCTTTACTAATGTCGAGTGTGGCTAATAGTGATCTGTGTGGTGGTCTAGCTGAGTTGATGCCGTCGAAAGCTCTTTGTGTAAGGTCTGTGAGAAGAGTGTTTGTGGAATGCAGTAGCCTAAAGCCATGTTGTGTTGGAGCTAGGGGTAGGTCAGGTGTAATTAGTTGTAATACTAGGCGTTCCATGACTTTGGAGGGGGAGCAAAGAAGTGTGATGGGGCGGTGCGCGGAGGGTAGCGTGGGGTCTTTGTTGGGTTTGGGGAATGTGATGATGATACCATGCTTCCAAATGTCTGGTATTGTGTTGTGTGAATAGCTGTAGTTTGATATGTTAGTGAGTGCTTGTATGCCTTGTGGTCCCAGGTGTCTGAGGTGTATGTTGCTTATGTTGTCTAGGCCACAGGCGGGTGAGTGCTTGAGATTGTTGATGATATGCTTTGTCTGGTGATTGGTGAAGGGTGTATAGTCAGGGTCTGTGGGGAATTGTCTCTTACGTCGGATGACACGTCGGTCGTCTTTGTGAGATTTTAGGTGGCTGACATGTGAAAAGTGATTGATGAGAGTGTTTGCTTGTTGTTTACATGAAGGAGTAGAGTCTGTTGTTGTGATTGCAGCATGTGATTGTGTTGTGTTGCTGTTGGAAAGTGTGATGCTGTTTAGTGTTTTGTAGAGTTTTTTGGGGTTTGTTTTGTGATCAAGTGTTTGTAGGAAGTTATTCCAATTTAGTTTTTGTTGTTCTTGTATTTTGTTGTTAGTTTGGGTGTTGAGTGCTTGAATTTGTTGTGTGATGTCTTGTGTGTGGGGTGCTGGGGAGTGTTTCAGTATGTCGCGTTGTCTGATGAGGTTTTGAATTTCTGGTGTGAAGTTGGGGTTGTGTCTTTTCCTGTTACCTCTTGGAATGTGTTTCTTGTCAGCGTTTTGGATCGTTTTATTGAGTATGTGTACAGCATTGTTGATGTTAGTGATGGGTGTACTGTTTAGAGTTGTGAAGTGTTGTTCTGTCTCATTTGTGAATGCTTCCCAGTTAGCTCTTTTATAATTGGTGTATGTGTGTTTGTGGCTAGCTGGGGTGAGTCTGGTTTTGGTGGTGATAATGATCGGGAGGTGGTCAGAGCCTAAGGTTCTGACCACCCTCCAGGATGTTGTGGGGGCGAGTTCTGGGGAGCAAAAGGTGATGTCTGGAGATGATGGGTTATAGAGGGCTTGGTGAGGAATATGGGTATGTTGATGGATGTCGTTAAGGATGATGAGGTTATCGGTTTGGTTTTGTAGTACCAGCCCTCTGTCTGTGTCGGGGTTGTCGACAAACCAGGCCGACGTCTTGGCGTTGAAGTCACCACCCAGGATGATGTGTGGGGTGTTTGTGATGTGTTGTAAGTGTGGTCTGTATTCATTTGGTACTGTAGGGGATGTTTGGGGAGGGATGTATGAGGGATGTATGTGGTAGCGAGAGTAATTTGGAAAGGTTGTCGTACGGAAAGGGTGAAGTGGACAGGTGGGACCAGTGTGTAAGGGTAGGTGACGGCGCCCATAACCACCTGTTTAGGGCTGTAGGACTATAGCAGTCTTATATTGTAAACGGTTTTAAGACCTTTTGTGCAATTCAGGTGTCGATTTTTTCCTGGCGAGCGATAGCGAGCCTGTAATTTAAGAGGAATCGGCCTTTGGCCGGGACATTTTTCTACCGAAAAATGTACAAATTTATCTTGAAAGGGACTCCAGGGGGAGTAATTTTAAGGTTGATGGAAGTCTAGGGAATCAACTAAAAACCTCCCCTTAACCCTTTGAGTACCAGCGACGTGTGTTATATTGCAGCTTAGGAAGGCTCTGTGGTGGTTGAAAGGGTTAAGGGGGATAGTTGGAAGCCTTATTATGGCTAGAGGTCCTTCCTAAGCTGAATAAAATCGTCTAGTAGTCGCTAGAATAGGATGTAAAGGCCGTCCCCGGTACTGTACGATTGTGCACAGCTTAGGAAGGAACTCTAGCAATAATATGGCTTCCGAATATGCCCACCAACCCTTTTCAACCACCACAGCTCCTTCCTAAGCTGCATAATATGGTCTAAATACAGCTAGAATACAATATAACACACGTCGCTGGTACTCAAAGGGTTAAGGGGAGGTTTTTAGTTGATTCCCTAGACCTCCATCAAGTTAAAAATTACTCCCCCTAGAACCCCTTTCAAGATAAATTTGTACATTTTTCGGTAGAAAATGTCCCGGCTGAAAGCCGGTTCCTCTTATATTACAGGCTCGCTATCGCTCGCCAGGATAAAATCGACACCTAAATGGCACGAAAGGTCTTAAAATTGACAACGAAATGGGGCGAAAGGCGTTAAAATCGCCAAACTAATGGGCCGAACGTCTTAATAGTCTCAATAAAACAATGAGGCTATACACGAGGGAGAAAGGGGTCCAGAAAAAAAAATCCTTCAATGTGACACTACCCTCTCTCATTCAGACACTCTTATATTGTAAACGGGATTCCTGGACTGGTTTGGTTGCTTCATATTGTACGCTCTCTCTCTCTCTCACATACAGGCACTCTTATATTGTAAACGGGATTCCTGGACTGGTTTGGTTGCTTCATTTTGTACGCTCTCTCTCTCTCTCTCTCACATACAGGCACTCTTATATTGTAAACGGGATTCCTGGACTGGTTTGGTTGCTTCATATTGTACACTCTCTCTCTCTCTCTCTCACATACAGGCACTCTTATATTGTAAACGGGATTCCTGGACTGGTTTGGTTGCTTCATATTGTACACACTCTCTCTCTCTCTCTCTCTCTCACATACAGGCACTCTTATATTGTAAACGGGATTCCTGGACTGGTTTGGTTGCTTCATATTGTACACTCTCTCTCTCTCTCTCACATACAGGCACTCTTATATTGTAAACGGGATTCCTGGACTGGTTTGGTTGCTTCATATTGTACACTCACTCTCTCTCTCTCTCTCACATACAGGCACTCTTATATTGTAAACGGGATTCCTGGACTGGTTTGGTTGCTTCATATTGTACACTCTCTCTCTCTCTCTCTCACATACAGGCACTCTTATATTGTAAACGGGATTCCTGGACTGGTTTGGTTGCTTCATATTGTACACTCACTCTCTCTCTCTCTCTCACATACAGGCACTCTTATATTGTAAACGGGATTCCTGGACTGGTTTGGTTGCTTCATATTGTACACTCTCTCTCTGTCTCTCTCACATACAGGCACTCTTATATTGTAAACGGGATTCCTGGACTGGTTTGGTTGCTTCATATTGTACACTCACTCTCTCTCTCTCTCTCACATACAGGCACTCTTATATTGTAAACGGGATTCCTGGGTTTGGTTGCTTCATATTGTACACTCTCTCTCTCTCTCTCTCACATACAGGCACTCTTATATTGTAAACGGGATTCCTGGACTGGTTTGGTTGCTTCATATTGTACACTCTCTCTCTCTCTCACATACAGGCACTCTTATATTGTAAACGGGATTCCTGGACTGGTTTGGTTGCTTCATTTTGTACGCTCTCTCTCTCTCTCACATACAGGCACTCTTATATTGTAAACGGGATTCCTGGACTGGTTTGGTTGCTTCATATTGTACACTCACTCTCTCTCTCTCTCTCTCTCTCACATACAGGCACTCTTATATTGTAAACGGGATTCCTGGACTGGTTTGGTTGCTTCATATTGTACACTCTCTCTCTCTCTCTCTCACATACAGGCACTCTTATATTGTAAACGGGATTCCTGGACTGGTTTGGTTGCTTCATATTGTACACTCTCTCTCTCTCTCTCACTACCCTCTCACATACAGGCACTCTTATATATATTATGGTTTTGGTTGTTTCATAAATTTACGCTGTTAAAATCCAAGGTTAGAAAACGGGTACCGGTATATTTATAGTGATTTATCTTTGTATATTTATGTACAATATACACACATACATACACACACACAGGTAGGAACCGAATTACCTTTTACGTGGATTGATTTCATGGTGGGGGTGTGTTGATGTAAGTCTCTCTCTCTATATATATAATTATATATATATATATATATATATATATATATATATATATATATATATATATATATACTGATATATATATATATATATATATATATATCTATCTATCTATTTATCTGTAAATCTATTTTTATTTTCTCTCTCTCTCTCTCTCTCTCTCTCTCTCTCTCTCTCTCTCTTTATCTATAAGTCTTTATTTATCTCTCTCTCTCTCTCTCTTTATCTATCTATCTATCTATCTATTGCCTGACGCCGTGATCCCCCGGGTGGCCACAAACGAACCGCCCCAATGCACCTCTGTCCCCAGTCAGTCGACGCCCCTCCCCCCAACCAGCACCGCCTTCGTTCATGTACTTCCTCACTCCATCCTTCCACCTCTCATTCGGTCTACCTCGCCCTCTCTGTCCTTCCACCTCGCTCTCGTACACCCTCTTAGTCATTCTCTCGCTTCCCGGATACGTTCCATAATATTATGGCCGAACCATCTCAAGTTGTTCCTTTTCACACTTTCCAGCACATCTACCTCCACACCACACCTCCTTCTTAGTTCCTCATTAGTCTGTCTATCCATCCATGTAACTTCGCACGCACTCCTTAACCCTCTCCGACATATGACGCGATTTTGAGCCGATTAGGGATACTTTAAATCCTTTGTTACCATCAGGGGTATTTATAAACCTTTAGTTTAGTTACTTCAACCTCTGCAGTTGTCTTTGAGTTAGCTGTGTTGAGCCTATTGGGATACTTTAAAGCCTTTGTTACCATCAGGGGTATTTATAAACCTTTAGTTTAGTTACTTCAACCTCTGCAGTTGTCTTTGAGTTAGCTGTGTTGAGCCTATTGGGGATACTTTAAAGCCTTTGTTACCATCAGGGGTATTTAGAAACCTTTAGTTTAGTTACTTCAACCTCTGCAGTTGTCTTGAGTTAGCTGTGTTGAGCCCATTGGGGATACTTTAAAGCCTTTGTTACCATCAGGGGTATTTATAAACCTTTAGTTTAGCTACTTCAACCTCTGCAGTTGTCTTTGAGTTAGCTGTGTTGAGCCCATTGGGGATACTTTAAAGCCTTTGTTACCATCAGGGGTATTTATAAACCTTTAGTTTAGCTACTTCAACCTCTGCAGTTGTCTTTGAGTTAGCTGTGTTGAGCCCATTGGGGATACTTTAAAGCCTTTGTTACCATCAGGGGTATTTATAAACCGCAGTTTTTTCTGCAATTCAGGTGTGTATTTTATCCTGGCGAGCGATAGCGAGCCTGTAATTTAAGAGGAATCGGCCTTTGGCCGGGACATTTTTCTACCGAAAAATGTACAAATTTATCTTGAAAGGGACTCGAGGGGGTGTAATTTTAAAGTTGATGGAGGTCTAGGGAACAAACTAAATACCTCCCCTTAAGGTACTTAATACCGAAAATAATTATATTTTCGTTGTTAGGGATTATACATGTGGCACCAATGTAAAGGGAGTAACCGGCGGGTAGGACCAACCGCCTGTTAAGATCTGTTGGACTTATAGTGTCTCCTTGACTTAAGGAGAGATTTCCACTTGAGGGATTTTTTTTCTTGACCCCTTTCTCAATCATGTTTAGCCCCATTGCTTTTGAGATTTTAAGACGTTTGCCCCATTAGTTTGGCTATTTTAAAATATTTCGCCCCATTTCTGTCAATTTTAAGACCTTTCGTGCCATTTAGGTGTCGATTTTTTCCTGGCGAGCGACAGCGAGCCTGTAATTTAAGAGGATTCGGCCTTCGGCCGGGACATTTTTCTACCGAAAAATGTACACATTTATTTTGAAAGGAGGTCAAGGGGGAGTAATTCTAAGTTTGATGGAGGTCTAGGGAATAAACTAAAAACCTCCTCTTATTAAGGACCCCCCCCCCCCCACCCACACACACACATGCACACACAAACACACACCCACCCACCCACATTCACACACAAACACACACCCACCCACCCACACACACACACCCACCCACACACACAAACATATATACACACACCCACCCACACACACACAAACACATACACACACACACACACATATATACACACACAAAGACCCACACACACACATACACACACATATATACACACACACAGACACACACACACCCACCCACACACAAACATATATACACACACACAGACACATACACACACCCACACACACCCCCACCCACCCACACACAAACATATATACACACACACAGACACCCACCCACACACAAACATATATACACACACACACAGACACATACACACACACACACACCCACCCACACACAAACATATATACACACACACAGACACATACACACACACACACACCCACCCACACACAAACATATATACACACACACAGACACACCCACACACACATACACACCCACACACACATACACACCCACCCACACACAAACATATATACACACACACAGACACATACACACACACATGATATACACACACACAGACACACACACACATACACACCCACACACACATACACACCCACCCACACACAAACATATATACACACACACAGACACATACACACACACACACACACGAGAGACGAGTGGGAGCGGACGTCGTTGGCTGGCGCTCCTCCAACTACCATCTGACTTGCCTAAAGTGGGGTACCGGTATACAGGAAATTATTGTGTATTGTCCCGCTAATAATATTATTACAGGAAAGTGTTCAGTCAAAGCTATTTAAAAATATGAATGTTTAAACGAAACTTAGAGAGTTTGTTTTGAGAAATCAGCTGGTAAGGCTGGTGACGTCACATGACAACAACAATGGCTGACATCGAAGCCACGGATATGAGTGGGGAATGTTTTTATGACGAGGATGGGGATTATTCAGGCTTTCCTGAAGGTGAGGAGGACCAGATCATCTTCCTGAACAGGAATCTGATGGGGCTGATAAAGTGGAGAAAGGAAATGGAGGGGTGGAGGAAGACCATTGGGACTGTAGTGGAAGAGAGCTGTGTCCCGGGGGAGGGTTTAACCCGGCAAGCGCGATAGGCCTCACGGAAGGCTTCCTATAGGGAACGCGATAGGCCTCACGGAAGCAAGACCATAAAAAAAGCCTTCCCAAAAAAAAAAAGGGCCTATCAAAACAAAGGATTTTGTCTCTAGGTGAGATAATTCCCCTCTAGTACTCATCCATGTGTTTCTCACCCCTCCCCCTCCCCTCCTTCCCCACCTTATTCCCCCCTCCCCCCCTCCTCAATTATCACCTATTTTTCCTCTTATTATCATCATTTATCGGTTATTTTTCTCTCCCGCGATAATGTAGCACAAGTGGGTTGCATAAAAGATCGTTATGCAACACCCAGACACCGGCACACACCGCCCCGCTCGTCTCAGTTGACTCCCAGACAGCGAGAGGGGAGGGCTGCCTGTGGCTCTCTCTCGCCTGAGATTATGACCGGGTGGCCAATATCTTCATTTTTCACCACCCAAATGCTTTTCCCACTTATTTTAGCACTCTTGAAGGTTCATATATACATCATATATGTAAAATAAATGTCAAAACTATTTTGCAGAATCTCTCAGTAGATAAGGCTCCTGGTCCAGATGAAATTCCTCCAATAGTACTTAAGAATTGCTCCTTGGTGCTCGCTCCTGTATTGGCAAAATTTTTCCGTCTGTGTACTCATACCTCATGCTTCCCAGTACCCTGGAAAGAAGCAAACATCCATCCAGTTCCTAAAAAAGGTGCCTCTTCAGATCCATCAAACTACAGACCAATAGCTATAACTTCCACTCTTGGCAAAGTTTTTGAAATTATATTAAATAATCACATAATTAAGCATCTGGAGAATAATAAATTAATCAGTGATAGGCAATATGGTTTTAGACGATGTCGATCAACTGCAGACATTCTTTGCCTTCTTACGCATCAAATCAACCAAGCTACAGACCAACATGGTGAAACACATACAATAGCACTGGATATATCAAAAGCATTTGATAGAGTCTGGCATCAATCCTTATTGTCGAAGATGTCACACTACGGCCTTGCATCATTAGTTCCACTAATTTCTTCTTATCTTCATAACAGAAAAATACGTGTAATGGTAGATGGCCTTTATTCTCAATTTCACTCAATAAATGCTGGTGTTCCCCAGGGATCAGTTTTGGACCCAACTCTGTTCCTCATTCATATCAATGATCTCATATCTACCACTCATAATCCAATACATTCCTACGCAGATGACTCAACACTCCACAGTTCCTTCACATTTACCAATTCTTTCACCCAACCCGATCCTATAAATTCAAAAATAAACACTGCAATTTCTCTGAACCAGGACCTTTCTAGAATTAATGAATGGGGACAAGAGAATCTAGTTTCCTTTAATGCACAGAAAACCAAGTACATTCAATTTTCTAACCGACAGAATCTCACTGACTCCCATATATTTTTTAATGATGTAAATATTCCCACTTCCCCTAGTATTGACATTCTCGGTGTAACATTAACTACTAACTTGAGCTGGACACATTATGTTAGAAGCATTGCTAAGAATGCCTCTAAAAAACTGGGACTCATGTACAGAGTTCGAGAATTCTTCACTGACGAGCAGTTGGCCGTAATATATAAGAGTCATGTGCGCTCTCAGATGGATTACTGTTCACCTCTGTGGGGTGGAAGTGGAGTGGTTGAGGCAGTTGGACAAAATTCAAAATAAAGCTATTAGATTAATCAATAACCCTGCAATCACACAGGACCTTCCTACATTAGCCATACGAAGAAACGTTGCATCCCTTGCATTATTCTACAGATATTTTCACAGCAATTGTTCCGAGGAACTTGCTTCAATTGTGCCGCCTCTCCACATCTTTCCCCGTAGAACTAGGGCAGCTGAGCGCCCATGAATTTACACTTTCTCCTCCACAATGCAGAACTTCTGCTTATCAGAATTCATTTATCCCCAGAGCTACTACTCTTTGGAATTCACTTCCCTCGAATTGCTTTCCACAAACTTACAATCAACAAATGTTTAAATCCAGTTGTTACAAACATTTTATGAATGGAGGATGCTTTTAGGCACATGGACCTTTTTGTTTTATCTGTGTTTTTCCTTCCTCCATTCATTGTCTCTTAAAAAAAATAAAAAAAACAAAAAAAATAAAAATAAAACCATACCGAAAACAAATAATGCTTTATATTGTAAATATAACGAATTCTGTCAGAATCCAGGGCTAGAAATGCACAAATAACTACCCTAGCAGCTAGGTCTATATCGCGCTTGTCAGGTTAAATGATCTAACTGCTAGGGTCAACGAATTGGTATCTGAGAATGTGGCTTTAAAAGAACAGATTAAGGAATACAAAGAACATTTAAATGAGAGAGTGAAAGAGATAGATGATGGGTATAGGGAGAGGGCTGAGAGAGAGATTCGTGAATTGAGGGAGGAGAATGCTAGGCTAAAACAAGGAGTGGAAACAAATCAGGACAGGACACAAAAAATGGAGGAAGAGGTATCTCAAATGAAAAATGTCGGGTGATCGAGTGGGTGAAGCAGAGGTACAACTAAAAGCAATTATTGAGGAGCAAAAGGGACAGCAGGAGGAGAACCTGAACAAGAGGGTAGTTAATGCCATCAGACAAAATGAGAAACAGGTCAGTGATATTATTGATAAGAAGAGATGTGTAATTATGTTTGGAGATGTAGAAGGGGAAATATTAGATAGAAATACGAGAAAGGGTGTGGAGATGAAGAAAGTTGAGAAGATGATTGATGTGATAGATAGACAAGATAAGGAGGGATGGAAGAGAGAGGTAGAGGATTGTTGGATACTAGGGAAATACAAGAAAGGAGAAATGAGGCCAATGAAGATTAGATTTAAGTCAACCAAAGTAGCAGAGGAGGTACTCAGATCCAGCTGGAAGTTAAGTCAGGAGGGGGAATACAGAAATGTTAAACTAAGGAAAGATTTAAATGCGGAAGAGAGGGAAAAATTTAGAGAAATAAATAGAGAAGTCAAAGAAAAGAACGATAATAGATCAGAAGTGGAGAAGGGCTTTTTTTTCTACAGAAACATGGATGGGAAAGTAAGGAAGTGGTACCTGAAGAAGGGGGAGAGGATAGGGGCGGAGGGGGGGAGAAAAGAAGTGGTGGTACAGGAAGAAGGATTGGAGGGAGAGGTGCAACAGGAAGGGGAAATAGTAGGATAAAGACAGGGAATATCAATCATAATGGTAAAAGCAACAGGTGCAAGATGGTCTATAGCAATGTGGATGGGCTGCTATCAAAGAAATTAGAAATAAATGATTACATCAGACAGGAAGAGCCCTTAATATTGTGTCTATGTGAAACTAAACTAAATAAAGGGATAAGTTTGGAGGGAATGGGATGGAACAACTATAATATCTGGAGAAGGGATAGAGAAGACAAGATGGGGGGAGGGGTGCTAATTCTTACACATAATAAATTGAAAACAAGAATGATTGATCTGAATAATAGTAAAGCGGAAATATTAGCAGTAGAATTGACAGATGATGACAATCAAAAGGCGGATATTGTAGTGGCCTACATGCCGCCCTACACAGGGGCTTGGGAAGAGGAGGAATACAAATTTATCAAAGATGAGATGATTATTTGTATTGAAAAATTAACTCGTAGAAACAATGAATTAATTATAGTAGGGGACTTCAACTGTAAAGAGGTGGATTGGGAGCAGAGAGAAGCTGGTAGCAACGTGAACTCGTGGGGGTATAGGCTACTGGATATGGTAACAGAAAATTTATTGGTGCAAAATATAAAGGAAAATACAAGAAGAAGGGGAAATGATGAAGCATCCAGATTGGACCTAATGTTTACTAGAGACCCAGATGTAATTTCTGATATAAAATACTTACCACCTTTAGGCAAGAGCGATCACGTTGTAATGGATATAGAAATCCTATTGGGTTATTCCAATATGGAGGAGAGGGAGGAGCACAAGGAAACTAGGTTTGACTATGCAAAAGGAGACTACCAATCACTGAGACAATACTTTAGAGATGTTGACTGGAGTGAAATACATCAGAGAAATAGTGTAGACGAGAAGTATGGAGTATTTAAAACAATATATGAAGAAGGAGTTAATAAATATGTCCCTAAACAAGGTAATAGGTCAGCGAAGGAAAAGGATTGGTTTAATGAAAAATGTAGGAAAGCCAAGGAAAAGAGAGACCAAGCATGGAAGGCAGCTAGAAAAAGGTGTAATAGAGAAACTTGGAACAGATACAAGAGATTAAGAAATGTATATGCTGCAATCAGGAGACAAGAAGCCAGAGAATATGAGAAGAACATTGTGAAAAAATGTAAGAGTGATCCTAAGCTGTTCTATAGGTTTATAAATAGTAAAATGAAGGTAAGGGATAGAATAGTCAGGTTGAAGGTTGAGGGGACCACTTATGATGACGACCAGAATATGTGTGAAATTTTGAACAATACACTACACTCAGTATATACTAAAGGTGATAACTTTGAAGAAGTACCGGTAGGTGAAATTGGTGATAAACTGGGAGAGATTAATTTTCTCCCAGAGGAGCTAGTAGAAATAATGAAAGGACTAGATGTGAAAAAAGCAGTGGGACCTGACAATGTAGCGGGATGGATTTTGAAAGAATGTGCTGACGAACTAGTGAAACCCTTATATGAGATAATGAAATACTCTCTGGAAGTGGGAAAATTACCAATGGACTGGAAGAGAGCCAACATTGTACCGATTTATAAAGGTGGGAACAGGGAACATCCATTGAATTATCGACCTGTGTCACTTACTAGTATAGTGTGCAAAATCTGTGAGAAAATAATTAAGAAAAGATGGATGATTTACTTGGAAAAGAATAATCTACTATCTAACAGGCAATTTGGATTCAGGGAGGGTACCTCATGTGTTACAAATCTACTCAGTTTTTATGACAGAGTGGTTGACATATTACAAGAGAGAGATGGATGGGTGGACTGCGTATATATTGACATGAAGAAAGCTTTTGACAGAGTATCGCATAGCAGGCTGAAGTGGAAATTAAAAGAGTATGGAGGGATTCAGGGTAGTTTGTTAAATTGGATGGAGGACTATCTTTCAGGGAGACAGATGAGGACTACTATCAGAGATAAATTTTCTACGTGGAAAGATGTCACAAGTGGAGTTCCGCAGGGAGCGGTGCTGGCTCCCATAATGTTTCTAATATACATTAACGACATGCCAAAGGATATAAATGCATATATGAATATGTTTGCAGATGATGCCAAGATCATGAAGCGTATAGAAGATGAAAACAGTGGTAGGGAATTACAGAGGGATTTGGATAGGATAGATCAATGGAGCAAGAAGTGGAAAATGGAATTTAACACAAATAAATGTCATGTAGTGGAAATGGGAGTAAGTAAAAGAAGGCCTCATATGGAATATAAGTTAGGAGAAAACACTATTAACCCATCAGAGAAAGAAAAGGACTTAGGGATAACTGTTAGGAGTGATCTTTCACCTGAGAATCATATTAATAAGATAGTGGGAGAAACATATGGACTGCTAAACAGAATAAAAATAGCCTTTAACTATATAAACGAGGAGATGCTGGAGAAAATAATAAAAACATTGGTGAGACCAAGACTGGAGTATGCGGCAGTGGTGTGGGCACCACATCTAAAAAAGCATATAAAGAAGCTGGAGAAGGTTCAGAGAGCTGCAACTAGGATGATACCAGAACTGAGAGAATTACCATATGAGGAGAGATTAAAGAAATTAGATTTACCATCTCTAATGGATAGGAGGGAGAGAGGCGATATGATTATGATGTACAAATGTGTGAGAGGACTCGAAAAGGTGGACAAGAAGGGTTATATTGTGAAAGATAATGGTAGAACTAGGGGGCATAGATATAAATTAATGAAAGGAAGATGTAAAGGAGATGTGAGAAAGTATAGTTTCCCTTACAGAAGTATAAGTAAGTGGAATCAGTTGGAAGAGGAAGTGGTGTGTGCCAAAAACATTCATATTTTTAAGGCAAAGTTAGATAATTGTAACTCAGGAAGCGGGACAATACGAGCCTAAAAAGCTCAACTCCTGTATACTACAAATAGGTAAATACAAATAGGTAAATACACACTAAAGAATGTCCCATATACTATAATTCCCCCCAGCTGTCTCTCCTGTTTTTATATCCTTCTTTTGTTCTCTACCGAGGATTACCTCCCATTGTAGTAGGTGTTATGCCCTGTTTTTATATCCTTCTTTTGTTCTCTACCGAGGATTACCTCCCATTGTAGTAGGTGTTATGCCCTGTTTTTCTACAGGATTAACTTGGGTAATGTGAGTTCTAACTGACTGGGTATATAAGGCTGCATGCACAAAACAAGGTATGAGGAATAGAGAACACAAAATAAACACACGGTAACAAGACACACGATCACGTTTATTGAAGATGATTAATAGGAAGCATAAGAAGGTATGAATACTCGTACAAGACAAATTAAAGAAATGAACAACTAGCATTAGTGGATCTGGATGGAGCCTAGTCTCCCACTTCCAACGTTCAGGTATACTCTTCTGATCACTGGCTTGGTTCGCAAGTTTATATACTGGAAGACATCAATGTTACTTATAGATTCAATTTCACTAATTAGATTTATTACTGGCAGTTCTGGTGCACAAGTAGTAGTTCACAGACTAGAATTAGACACGCGTATTTTTAGAGCACGGGAATTCTAGTAACCTCAGGGGGGTACTGATCTAAGTTTTATATTCTTATAGCAGAAATACGTAGAACACAAATCGGTGGGCGAACGTTAGATATCACTAGGGTTTTACTTCTATGTAATAATATCTGAATAGGGGTAATTACGAGAGTTAAT
The DNA here is from genome assembly GCA_032716605.1 of Paralithodes platypus. Taxonomy (NCBI): domain Eukaryota; kingdom Metazoa; phylum Arthropoda; class Malacostraca; order Decapoda; family Lithodidae; genus Paralithodes; species Paralithodes platypus. The sequence goes on from CM064512.1 coordinate 39,258,666, forward strand.
GTCGCCTGTTAATTAATGAACACTGATACGCTTAGCACTTCCCAATAGAATGGTTGTATATGAATTATACTGGGGCAAAGATATAGCCACTTCATAGAAAGATTAATAAGTGAGTCTCTAATTAGTACTGTAACACGGTAGTACTAATAAAGTGAATTTTGGGTAGTATTTGGTTGGTCTGGTCCTGGTTATCTTGCATCCGTGATGTTAGGGGCTAACGACTGGTTCCGCGGCCGTCCAGGGGTTCCATATGTAGGAAGTTCTCAAGACGGATCTCTTGGCGATCGTTGCTGGCTACACGCTTATATACCCACTGGTGTGTGAAGGTTATAAGGTGCACGTAGATTTCTTGTACGTGGACAGATGCTTCTATCTCAAATCTGCCAAGGAGTCTGCCGGCTTTGGAACTCAAATCTCAGGAACAACACAAGGGCAGAGCTAGAGGTCAACTTAAGGGGGCCAGCCACTGGTTGGTGTCTATCTTTCAACTGATTTTACTGGGGGCGGGAGCTGGGTTTATAGGCTCGGTTTTGGACCCTGTAGGCCATAGGGATCTCGAGTCTTATGGAATTATTTGAGCTCTCAATAGATACGGGGACTAGGTAAGGTGGTGATTACTGTTGTGGCACATGGCTATAGGGAGTCTTCATAATGTGATATAACTGAGCCTTAGTAAGAAGTACTATTTTGGCTATACTGGAAGTATTGAGGGGAGGGAGACTGGATCTACTTTGCGAGGAGGACTGGGACAGCTGTGATAGGACCGTCTCTCTTATATTGCTCAGTCTTCATTCCATGGTATAGCTGAGGTGCTAATTTGATTATCCGAGTATGCAAGAAAGGTGAATGGGATATTGTGGGTTAATAGAGGTTAGTAAAGGGGTTAGTCATGCATGGTTAGTTCATTGATAGGAAGAATTCCTGTGCTACCTGGCAATGACCCGGAAGTCAAAACAGGGGCCAGGTATACCTCCGCAGGGGTGGGGGTCTCCCTCCTCGGGTGGGTAAAAAAGGGGAGGTGCGCGCCCTCTCTCTGTGATGGTCGTCCGGTGGCTTTGGCTAGGGGCTTGCCATATCACAAGTGTTTGTAATAACCCTCTGTTTATGAGACAGATGTGGGTGTTCGTAATACCAAAACCGAAGGTGCCTTGACTAGCTGGTTTAATCGGTTGGGTTGTTAATTGCATGGTTTGCTGGATGTGGTGGAGATTGGGTTGCTAACTCTGCCACATTTATCTGGAAGTATGGCAATAGAAGTTAGTCACTGGCGAGGCGGCTAGCCTCGCACTGACGATCATTTGGTACAGGGTTGTGAATGGGTTGTGAGGGAATAGATGGCATGCAAAGGGTTAGTAAAGTTCTAATGTTGTTCCGTCCTACTAAGGGAAGGTAGGCTGGATAGGAGTATATATATAAAAGGTTGGAGAATGTTAGCAACGGAAAAATCAAGGATATTCAGGAGGTATGGTGGAGAGGCTAGGTCGGAAAGGAGTCGAGGAGCGTGGGGGGTTAACGAGAGGGAGAGGGTTAAGGGGGGCTACGTGGAAGTTTGACCCTAAGGTCTCTGGGCGTAGGGGTGGCATTAGACTACAGTTGGTATCGGAGCTTGGGGGTTAATGACAGGGAAAGTATGTTAGCCAAATGCTACCGGGGGATGAGCAATACGGGGTGGTATATTAGTCTGGAAAGGATAGAATCATGTGGACTGTGGGGCTGTGGGGAAGAGGAAGTTAACTGTAGGTGTGTGCTTGACTGTGGATCAAAGTAGGGAAAAACATGGTGTATTATTACTCGTCAATACGATGGTTATGGATACTGTTAATCTGACACTATTTCTTGCTGATCTAGTTGTTCCTGGGAACTGCATTTTCTATGATATGTACACCTAAGAAAACGACAGTTCGTAGGGTTAACTTCGGTATTGTTTCGTGGTGAAAATGCGGCAAGACAATGGTAACAGAGGGTTGTATATACAATCTCTGGTTGGGGTAAGAATTAAAGTTACTACATGGTGGCTAACATCTTCAGTCATTGCTGGCTAGGTCTTACAGGAACAATGGTTCTATATACACTGGTGTACCCGTGGGTATCATAGTTTCTTATCAATTAGGACATGGGGTTTTAACATACTACTTCTCGGATGGAAGAACATACAGAGATTTATGGGGGCGGTTGGTCTTCAGAAACTTAGTCTGGTAAGACAAGGTATTTTAAGGGGGTGAACATATTACTTCTCGGATGGAAGAACATACATAGATTTATGCCTGTCTGAACTGGTTGGCATTGGCTCAACCTAGGGACAGGGCATGGGTGTATTAAATGAATGTGTATTCATGTTCATCATCATGTAGGTAGAGTCTGGCGGGTAAGAGGTGTAGGACATGAAGCAAAATAGAGTAGTGTGGACTGTGGATACGAAGGAGGTGATTGAAAGACTTATAACAATTGTGGAAAAGTAAATGGAAGAGATGAACACAATGGCGGATAAAGATAACTAACCTAAGGATTGAATACATAGATTCATGGCTGTCTGAACTGGTTGGCATTGGCTCAACCTAGGGACAGGGCATGGGTGTTTTAACCTGGGAGGAACATACATAGATTTATGGGGCGATTGGTCTTCAGAAACTTAGTCTGGCAAGACAAGGTATTTTAGGGTATGTTGATATTGACATCCTAACTTAGGGACAGGGCATGGGTGTATTAACTTTAAGGTGTATTTATGTTCATCATCATGTAGGTAGAGGGGTAGTGTATACGCGAGGTGTGGGAAAGGTCCGTGTTTAGAAGGGGTAGGCAGGTGTGGTTTGGAGCTGCTTAGCCCTGCGGGCTTCGGCCTGTCTGAACTGGTTGGCTCGGTCAGCTGGTCCTTTCGTTCTGTGGGCCTTTCTTTCGGGTGTTTCTGTGTGGTGTTCGCTCGTGGCTTCTGTGGTGGGCTTCTCGTTCTGGGGCATTGTAGTAGGCTTTACCTGACCCTACCTGTACGGACCCATAGGCCATTTCCCCTTAACCCTTTTCAAACTCCTCATTTGATCTCTTCCGACGTTTGACATTCCATTCTAATTGGCTTTACCTGACCTACAGTCCGTTGCCCCATTAAGGGGAGGTTTTTAGTTGATTCCCTAGACTTCCATCAAGCTTAAAATTACTCCCCCTTGAGCCCCTTTCAAGATAAATTTGTACATTTTTCGGTAGAAAAATGTCCCGGCCGAAGGCCGGTTCCCCTTAAATTACAGGCTCGCTATCGCTCGCCAAGAAAAAATCGACACCTAAATGGCACGAATGGTCTTAAAATTGACAGAAATGGGGCGAGGGTTCTTAACATCGCCAAAGTAATGGGGCAAGCGTCTTTAAATCTCACTAGCAATGGGGCTAAACATGAGGGAGAAAGAGGTTCAGAAAAAAGTCCTCCAGGTGGAAATCTCTCATTAACCCTTTTCCAATTCCCTCATTTAATCTCTCCCAAGGATTTAACTCTCATCATTAACTCCCATCATTAACTCTCATCATTAACTCCCATCATTAACTCTCATCATTAACTCTCATCATTAACTCCCATCATTAACTCTCATCATTAACTCCCATCATTAACTCCCATCATTAACTCCCATCATTAACTCCCATCATTAACTCCCATCATTAACTCTCATCATTAACTCCCATCATTAACTCCCATCATTAACTCCCATCATTAACTCCCATCATTAACTCCCATCATTAACTCTCATCATTAACTCTCATCATTAACTCCCATCATTAACTCCCATCATTAACTCTCATCATTAACTCTCATCATTAACTCCCATCATTAACTCCCATCATTAACTCCCATCATTAACTCCCATCATTAACTCCCATCATTAACTCCCATCATTAACTCTCATCATTAACTCCCATCATTAACTCTCATCATTAACTCCCATCATTAACTCCCATCATTAACTCCCATCATTAACTCCCATCATTAACTCCCATCATTAACTCCCATCATCATCATTAACTCCCATCATTAACTCTCATCATTAACTCCCATCATTAACTCCCATCATTAACTCTCATCATTAACTCCCATCATTAACTCCCATCATTAACTCCCATCATTAACTCCCATCATTAACTCCCATCATTAACTCTCATCATTAACTCCCATCATTAACTCCCATCATTAACTCTCATCATTAACTCCCATCATTAACTCCCATCATTAACTCCCATCATTAACTCCCATCATTAACTCCCATCATTAACTCCCATCATTAACTCCCATCATTAACTCCCATCATTAACTCCCATCATTAACTCCCATCATTAACTCTCATCATTAACTCCCATCATTAACTCCCATCATTAACTCTCATCATTAACTCCCATCATTAACTCCCATCATTAACTCTCATCATTAACTCCCATCATTAACTCCCATCATTAACTCCCATCATTAACTCCAATCATTAACTCCCATCATTAACTCCCATCATTAACTCCCATCATTAACTCCCATCATTAACTCCCATCATTAACTCCCATCATTAACTCCCATCATTAACTCCCATCATTAACTCCCATCATTAACTCCCATCATTAACTCCCATCATTAACTCCCATCATTAACTCCCATCATTAACTCCCATCATTAACTCCCATCATTAACTCTCATCATTAACTCCCATCATTAACTCCCATCATTAACTCCCATCATTAACTCCCATCATTAACTCCCATCATTAACTCCCATCATTAACCTCATCATTAACTCCCATCATTAACTCACATCATTAACCCCCATCATTAACTCACATCATTAACTATCATTAACTCCCATCATTAACTCCCATCATTAACTCTCATCATTAACTCCTCATTAACTCCCATCATTAACTCTCATCATTAACTCCCATCATTACTAACTCCCATCATTAACTCCCATCATTAACTCTCATCATTAACTCCCACCATCATTAACTCCCATCATTAACTCTCATCATTAACTCCCATCATTAACTCCCATCATTAACTCCCATCATTAACTCCCATCATTAACTCTCATCATTAACTCCCATCATTAACTCCATCATTAACTCATCATTAACTCCCATCATTACTCTCCTCATCATTAACTCCCATCATTAACTCCATCATTAACTCCCATCATTAACTCCCATCATTAACTCCCATCATTAACTCCCATCATTAACTCCCATCATTAACTCCCATCATTAACTCCCATCATTAACTCCCATCATTAACTCTCATCATTAACTCCCATCATTAACTCCCATCATAACTCTCACCATTACCTCCCATCATTAACTCCCATCCTTAACTCCCATCATTAACTCCCATCATTAACTCCCATCATTACTCCCATCATTAACTCCCATCATTACTCCCATCATTAACTCCCATCATTAACTCCCATCATTAACTCCCATCATTAACTCCATCATTAACTCATCATTAACTCCCCTCATTAACTCCCATCATTAACTCTCCCATCATTAACTCCCATCATTAACTCCCATCATTAACTCCCATCATTAACTCCCATCATTAACTCCCATCATTAACTCCCATCATTAACTCCCAATCATTAACTCCCATCATTAACTCCCATCATTAACTCTCATCATTAACTCCATCATTAACTCCCTCATTAACTCTCATCATTAACTCCCATCATTAACTCCATCATACTCCCATCATTAACTCCCATCATTAACTCCCATCATTAACTCTCATCATTAACTCCCATCATTAACTCCCATCATTAACTCTCATCATTAACTCCCATCATTAACTCCCATCATTAACTCTCATCATTAACTCCCATCATTAACTCCCATCATTAACTCCCATCATTAACTCCCATCATTATCCCATCATAACTCCCATCATTAACTCTCATCATTAACTCCCATCATTAACTCCCATCATTAACTCCCATCATTACATTAACTCCCATCATTAACTCCCATCATTAACTCTCATCATTAACTCATCATTAACTCCCATCATTAACTCCCATCATTAACTCCCATCATTACTCCCATCATTACTCCCATCATTAACTCTCATCATTAACTCCCATCATTAACTCCCATCATAACTCCCATCATTAACTCCCATCATTAACTCCCACATTAACTCCCATCATTAACTCTCATCATTAACTTTCATTAACTCCCATCATTAACTCCATCATTAACTCCCATCATTAACTCTCATCATTAACTCTCATCATTAACTCTCATCATTAACTCCCATCATTAACTCCCATCATTAACTCCCATCATTAACTCTCATCATTAACTCTCATCATTAACTCCCATCATTAACTCTCATCATACTCTCATCATTAACTCTCTCATTAAACTCCCATCATTACTCCCATCATTAACTCCCATCATTAACTCCCATCATTAACTCTCATCATTAACTCCCATCATTAACTCTCATCATTAACTCCCATCATTAACTCCCATCATTAACTCTCATCATTAACTCCCATCATTAACTCTCATCATTAACTCCCATCATTAACTCCCATCATTAACTCTCATCATTAACTCCCATCATTAACTCCATCATTACTCCCATCATTAACTCCCATCATTAACTCTCATCATTAACTTCATCATTAACTCCCATCATTAACTCCCATCATTAACTATCATTAATCCCATCATTAACTCTCATCATTAACTCCCATCATTATGGCTCATCAATAACTTCCATCATTATCTCTCATCATTAACTCTCATGATTAACTCATCATTACTCCCATCATTACTCCCATCATTAACTCCATCATTAACTCTCATCATTAACTCTCATCATTACTCTCATCATTAACTCCCATCATTAACTCTCATCAACTCCCATCATTAACTCTCATCATTAACTCCCATCATTAACTCCCATCATTAACTCTCATCATTAACTCATTAACTCCCATCATTAACTCCCATCATTAACTCTCATCATTAACTCCCATCATTAACCCATCATTACTCCCATCATTAACTCTCATCATTAACTCTCATCATTAACTCCCATCATTAACTCCCATCATAATCATCATAACTCCCATCATTAACTCATCATTAACTCCCATCATTATCTCTCTTCATTAACACCCATCATTTACTCTCATCATTAACTCCCTTCATTAAATCCCATCATTAACTCCCATCATTAACTCCCATCATTAACTCCCATCATTAACTCCCATCATTAACTCTCATCATTAACTCTCATCATTAACTCTCATCATTAACTCCCATCATTAACTCCCATCATTAACTCTCATCATTAACTCCCATCATTAACTCCCATCATTAACCATCATTAACCATCATTAATCATCATTAACCATCATTAACCATCATTAACCATCATTAACCATCATTAATCATCATTAACCATCATTAACCATCATTAACTCCCATCATTAACTCCCATCATTAACTCCCATCATTAACTCCCATCATTAGCCTCACCTGACCCTACCAGAACAGTTTTGTATGTATGTATGTTTGTGTGCATACGTGAGCGTTTATGTATACGGGCATGTGCACACACACACCCACACAGACCCACCCTCACACACACATACACAGACCCAGACCCACACACCCACCCACACACAGACCCAGACAAACACACCCACACACACACATACACACCCACCCACACACACCCTCACCCACACCCAGACCCACACACCAACACACACACCCACACATACACAGACCCAGACCCACACACACAGACCCACACACATACACACCCACAAATACACACCCACACACAAACACACCCACACATACACAGACCCACACACAAACACACCTACCCACACATACACACCCTCACCCACACCCAGACACACACACACACACACATACACAGACTCAGACCCACACACATACACCCACATACACACACACCCACCCACACACAGGCCTTGAACACATATTAGCACCTTGATAATATAATAACACTTCACCAACGACGCCTCCCTTAACCCCTTCAGTACCATGACGCCTTTGATAGCGTCTACAACAAGGGGAGGTTTCCACTTGAGGGATTTTTTTCTGGACCCCTTTCTCCCTCATGTTTAGCCCCATTCATTTTGATATTTTAAGACATTCGCACCATAATTAAGAACTTTCGCCCCATTTCTGTCAATTTTAAGACCTTTCATGCAATTTTAGGTGTCGATGTTTTCCTGGCGAGCGATAGCGAGCCTGTAATTTAAGAGGAACCGGCCTTCGGCCGGGAAATTTTTCTACCGAAAAATGTACACATTTATCTTGAAAGGGAAATTAGGGGGTGTAATTTTAAGCTTGATGGAGGTCTAGGGAACTAACTAAAAACCTCCCCTTAACCCGTATTCTGGCAACTGTTAGACGGTTTTACTCAGCTTAGGAAGGACCTCTAGCCATAACAAGGAATGTCTTAAAATTGACAAACTAATGGGGCAAACATCTTAAAATCGGAAAACTAATGGGGCTAAACATAGTCGCCGCTTCCTCTTAAATTAAAGGCACGCTATCGCTCGCCAGGACAAAATTGACACCTAAATGCGTGAGTTGTATCATAATGAGTCTTTTTATATATATATATATATATATATATATATATATATATATATATATATATATATCATTTTTTTTTTTTTTTTTTTTTTTTTTACTTTTAGCCTATTACCAAATTACAAATTACAAAAACATCAACCAATATATTTTTTCTCTTTTTCTCTCTCTTTCGATTGTATCCATTCGGCCCCATTCAGCCAACGGTTTTAAGACGTTTATCCCCATCCAGGCGTCGATTTTTTTTGGCGAGCGATAGCGAGCCAGCATTGTATGGAGAAATCCGGCTTCGCCGGAGAAATTTTTCTTTCGAAAAATGTACAAACTTAGCTTGCTGTCAAAAACATTTTAAACATATATATTGGCTCGCTATCGCTCGCCAGGAAAAATAGACACCTGGATGAAGATAAACGTCTTAAAACAGTAGGCTGAATGGGGCCAAATGGATACAACCCAGAGAAAGAGGGCGAGAGAGAGATAACAAAAACGAGGTGGACCCCTTGTGGAACTTGTGGAACCGTTTGGCTGGCTCTGTGCTGTATTAATGTCTGTCGGATGTTGAATAGGGTGGGTACGGTGGCGCTAATAAGTCATGTCCCAGCTGTCATTATGTTTGGCTCGCTCTGTGCTGTATTAATGTCTGTCAGATGTTGAATAGGGTGGGTACGGTGGCGTTAATAAGTCATTTCCCAGCTGTCATTATGTTTGGCTGGCTCTGTGCTGTATTAATGTCTGTCAGATGTTGAATAGGGTGGGGACGGTGGCGTTAATAAGTCATGTTCCAGCTGTCATTATGTTTGGCTGGCTCTGTGCTGTATTAATGTCTGTCAGATGTTGAATAGGGTGGGTACGGTGGCGTTAATAAGTCATGTCCCAGCTGTCATTATGTTTGGCTGGCTCTGTGCTGTATTAATGTCTGTCAGATGTTGAATAGGGTGGGTACGGTGGCGTTAATAAGTCATATCCCAGCTGTCATTATGTTTGGCTGGCTCTGTGCTGTATTAATGTCTGTCAGATGTTGAATAGGGTGGGTACGGTGGCGTTAATAAGTCATGTCCCAGCTGTCATTATGTTTGGCTCGCTCTGTGCTGTATTAATGTCTGTCAGATGTTGAATAGGGTGGGTACGGTGGCGTTAATAAGTCATGTCCCAGCTGTCATTATGTTTGGCTGGCTCTGTGCTGTATTAATGTCTGTCAGATGTTGAATAGGGTGGGTACGGTGGCGTTAATAAGTCATGTCCCAGCTGTCATTATGTTTGGCTCGCTCTGTGCTGTATTAATGTCTGTCAGATGTTGAATAGGGTGGGTACGGTGGCGTTAATAAGTCATGTCCCAGCTGTCATTACGTTTGGCTGGCTCTGTGCTGTATTAATGTCTGTCAGATGTTGAATAGGGTGGGTACGGTGGCGTTAATAAGTCATGTCCCAGCTGTCATTATGTTTGGCTCGCTCTGTGCTGTATTAATGTCTGTCAGATGTTGAATAGGGTGGGTACGGTGGCGTTAATAAGTCATGTCCCAGCTGTCATTATGTTTGGCTGGCTCTGTGCTGTATTAATGTCTGTCAGATGTTGAATAGGGTGGGTACGGTAGCGTTAATAAGTCACGTCCCAGCTGTCATTATGTTTGGCTCGCTCTGTGCTGTATTAATGTCTGTCAGATGTTGAATAGGGTGGGTACGGTGGCGTTAATAAGTCATGTCCCAGCTGTCATTATGTTTGGCTGGCTCTGTGCTGTATTAATGTCTGTCAGATGTTGAATAGGGTGGGTACGGTGGCGTTAATAAGTCATGTCCCAGCTGTCATTATGTTTGGCTGGCTCTGTGCTGTATTAATGTCTGTCAGATGTTGAATAGGGTGGGTACGGTGGCGTTAATAAGTCATGTCCCAGCTGTCATTATGTTTGGCTGGCTCTGTGTTGTATTAATGTCTGTCAGATGTTGAATAAGGTGGGTACGGTGGCGTTAATAAGTCGTGTCCCAGCTGGCATTATGTTTGGCTTACTCTGTGTTGTATTAGTGTCTGTCAGATGTTGAATAAGGTGGGTACGGTGGCGTTAATAAGTCGTGTCCCAGCTGGCATTATGTTTGGCTGGCTCTGTGCTGTATTAATGTCTGTCAGATGTTGAATAGGGTGGGTACGGTGGCGTTAATAAGTCATGTCCCAGCTGTCATTATGTTTGGCTCGCTCTGTGCTGTATTAATGTCTGTCAGATGTTGAATAGGGTGGGTACGGTGGCGTTAATAAGTCATGTCCCAGCTGTCATTACGTTTGGCTCGCTCTGTGCTGTATTAATGTCTGTCAGATGTTGAATAGGGTGGGTACGGTGGCGCTAATAAGTCATGTCCCAGCAGTCTTACGTTTGGCTCGCTCTGTGCTGTATTAATGTCTGTCAGATGTTAAATAGGGTGGGTACGGTGGCGCTAATAAGTCATGTCCCAGCTGTCATTACGTTTGGCTTGCTCTGTGCTGTATTAATGTCTGTCAGATGTTGAATAGGGTGGGTACGGTGGCGCTAATAAGTCATGTCCCAGCTGTCATTACGTTTGGCTCGCTCTGTGCTGTATTAATGTCTGTCAGATGTTGAATAGGGTGGGTACGGTGGCGCTAATAAGTCATGTCCCAGCTGTCATTACGTTTGGGTCGCTCTGTGCTGTATTAATGTCTGTCAGATGTTGAATAGGGGGGGTAAGGTTGTGCTAATAAGTCATGTCCCAGCTGTCATTACGTTTGGCTTGCTCTGTGCTGTATTAATGTCTGTCAGATGTTGAATAGGGTGGGTATGGTTGCGCTAATAAGTCATGTCCCAGCTGTCATTACGTTTGGCTTGCTCTGTGCTGTATTAATGTCTGTCAGATGTTGAATAGGGTGGGTATGGAAGCGCTAAAAAGTCATGTCCCAGCTGTCATTACGTTTGGCTTGCTCTGTGCTGTATTAATGTCTGTCAGATGTTGCATAGGGTGGGTATGGTAGCGCTAATAAGTCATGTCCCAGCTGTCATTATGTTTGGCTGGCTCTGTGCTGTATTAATGTCTGTCAGATGTTGAATAGGGTGGGTATGGAAGCGCTAATAAGTCATGTCCCAGGTGTCATTACGTTTGGCTTGCTCTGTGCTGTATTAATGTCTGTCAGATGTTGAATAGGGTGGGTATGGAAGCGCTATTAAGTCATGTCCCAGCTGTCATTACGCTTGGCTTGCTCTGTGCTGTATTAATGTCTGTCGGATGTTGAATAGTGTGGGTACGGTAGCGCTAATAAGTCATGTCCCAGCTGTCATTACGTTTGGCTTGCTCTGTGCTGTATTAATGTCTGTCAGATGTTGAATAGGGAGGGTAAGGTTGCGCTAATAAGTCATGTCCCAGCTGTCACTACGTTTGGCTTGTTCTGTGCTGTATTAATGTCTGTCAGATGTTGAATAGGGTGGGTACGGTAGCGCTAATAAGTCATGTCCCAGCTGTCATTACGTTTGGCTTGCTCTGTGCTGTATTAATGTCTGTCAGATGTTGAATAGGGTTGGTACGGTAGCGCTAATAAGTCATGTCCCAGCTGTCATTACGTTTGGCTTGCTCTGTGCTGTATTAATGTCTGTCAGATGTTGAATAGGGTGGGTAAGGTTTCGCTAATAAGTCATGTCCCAGCTGTCATTACGTTTGGCTTGCTCTGTGCTGTATTAATGTCTGTCAGATGTTGAATAGGGTGGGTATGGAAGTGCTAAAAAGTCATGTCCCAGTTGTCATTACGTTTGCCTTGCTCTGTGCTGTATTAATGTCTGTCAGATGTTGAATAGGGTGGGTAAGGTGGCGCTAATAAGTCATGTCCCAGCTGTCATTATGTTTGGCTTTCTCTGCTGTATTAATGTCTGTCAGATGTTGAGTAGGGTGGGTATGGAAGCGCTAATAAGTCATGTCCCAGCTGTCATTACGTTTGCCTTGCTCTGTGCTGTATTAATGTCTGTCAGATGTTGAATAGGGTGGGTAAGGTAGCGCTAATAAGTTATGTCCCAGCTGTCATTACGTTTGGGTTGCTCTGTGCTGTATTAATGTCTGTCAGATGTTGAATAGGGTGGGTTAGTGTAGGAACATGTTTGTATATTTCACTGGATATGAAGAAATGAAGCTTAGATATTGCTGATACCAATTATTGATCAAAACATACTTGGTGCCGAGACATGACTTATTACCGCGACTGTACAGCTCCCCACATATGTTCCTCTGAGTAATATTATTTATGGAAGTATAATTATATACACATAATTTATAATATGTAATCATTTTGTTTTGATCTGGCTCTGTCTTGAGTCGGCCACCCCCAAGGAAAAACAAAACAAAAAAATAATAAAATAGAAAATAAAAAATAAAAAAATAGGAAAAGTGAGGATTGGCCTGAGCATATAGATAGATAGATAAATGTAATAATAATAATAATAATAATAATAATAATAATAATGATGATAATAATAATGATAATAAAAATAATGATGATAATAATAATAATATACATCATAATAATAAAAATAGTAATAATAATAATAATAATAATACCGGTAATAATAATAATAATAATACAAATACTAAGTAAGTAATATAGTATAATAAAATAAAATAAAATGCAAGAAATATTGGTATAATTGAATTTATTTATGTACAGTGACTCCCATAAGTCCCGTTCCTCTGAGAGATCTTATTAATGGCAGTAAAAATGGCATAAGTAAATGTAGTATTGTATTTAAAGGAATAGGGTTTGTGTTGTGGTCTGTTTATTTATTTATATATATATATATATATATATATATATATATATATATATATATATATATATATATATATATATATATATATATATATATATATATATATATATATACAGGTATATATATATATATATATATATATATATATATATATATATATATATATATATATATATGAGAGAGAGAGAGTAATAGCCGCATAAAAACATAACATACGAACATAAGAAAACGGGAGTCTGCAAAGTGCCGATTGTCCCACACACGGCAGAGCCCTTTCACAGCCAACCCATGAGTAATAAAGGATACAGTTGTTCCTGAGGTAGCTTAGTAAAGTAAACTCTGGGTCCACTGAAGAATCCTCAACCTGCAAATACAACAAAAATATGTATTAGTATTTTGTCACTGATTATGTAATACAAACATATATATATATATATATATATATATATATATTTTTTTTTTTTTTTTTTCTTTTTTGTGGATGAGGGAGACAAAGGGGAAATTCCTGTGACGAGTGCCTCCTCCAAAGTTGAAAGAGTGACCAGGCCCAAATCAAGTCATGTTCGAGCCAAAATGTCTGGACACCCGGAGTTTGAAGCAATTTAAGTCATAGGATGAGGCAAAGATGGATCCCTTATTAAAATGAAAATGACGTCTCCACCGGTACGGAAAAGGGGCTAAAGAGGGGGGGGGGGGGGAGGGGGCGGTAATATTTTGTATTTATATTTTTTTTAGTTATATTTTTGTTATTATATTTTTTAATTAAAAAAAATTTAGATATATTTTTGTTATTAATATATATAAATTATATATACCGGTATATATATATATATTTTTTTTTTTTTTCCATTATTACTGCATGGGTTACTATGGGAAAGAAGAGGTAATCATTGAACAACTATAGTTGTTGTTCCCCAAGCTGCCTGGCCGAACAGCCCCAAGGCCCCGAGCAAGGCCAAGGCCATAACCGAGCGCCCCCACAGAACCCTCCCTGCTGACCACAATAAAGCCTGGGTGACCGAAGCCACTCCATGGCGGGGAGCTGAGGAGGGTGCGGAAACGCCCGGGAAACCAAAGCCCCACCCAGGGCCCTGTGCCCCTCAGCAATTATGAAGAGAAAGTTGAGGGGCAAAGGAAAAATGTGACGCTTTGGCTTCCAATCTTGGTAGATTGGGAGGTCAATCCACGGAAGATCGCCGTCATTCGAGATCTAGAAAATATATAAGTAAAAGGAACAGTCAGAGTAAGCTATGGGTATGGCAGAGATCGCTCAGCTCTCACTCTGGTAGACCAGCCCATCACCACATGACTAGAACCCAATCCTCTCAGCATCAGGTAGTAAAAGGAACAGTCAGAGTAAGCTATGGGTATGGCAGAGATCGCTCAGCTCTCACTCTGATAGACCAACCCATCACCACATGACTAGAACCCAATCCTCTCAGCATCAGGTAGTAAAAGGAACAGTCAGAGTAAGCTATGGGTATGGCAGAGATCGCTCAGTTCTCACTCTGATAGACCAGCCCATCACCACATGACTAGAACCCAATCCTCTCAGCATCAGGTAGTAAAAGGAACAGTCAGAGTAAGCTATAGGTATGGCAGAGATCGCTCAGTTCTCACTCTGATAGACCAGCCCATCACCACATGACTATAGTTTATCTAATCATAGCGAGGCCATAGCCAGCCTATCTAATAAACGGCTATCAGGCGTCTTATCTTTAAAGGGGAGGTGGGCCGTTTTTCTGGACCCCCTTCTTCCTTAGGTTTAGCCCCATTAGTTATGAGATTTCAAGACATTCGCTCCCATTAGTTTGGTGTTTTTAAGATCTTTTGCCCTATTTCTATTTCAATATTAAGGCTTTTCGTGTCATTTAGGTGTCGATTTTTTTGTGGCGAGCGTTAGCGAGCATGTATTTTAAGAGGAATCGGCCTTCGGCCGACAAATTTTTCTATCGAAAAACGTACAAATTTATCTTGAAAGATACTTTTTTTTTTTTTTTTTCCCTCTAGGGAGGAAACTTGAGGTATTTTGTTCTTGACCCCTTTCTCCCTCATGTTGGTATAGGGGGGGGGGGGTGAAACTCATCATTCAACTATAGTTTATCTAATCTTATAAAGGCCACAACAAGCCTATCTAATAAAACAGATATCAGGGAACCAACTAAAAACCTCC
>CM064512.1:39279183-39293444 GCA_032716605.1 Paralithodes platypus
GGCCTGCTACAAAGCAACCATCCCACGTGAGAGGAAAACAATCATGAGGAAAAGGAGCAAACTAAACTCCAGAATAAAAACTTGTAACAATGACCATGACAGAAGAAGCATGCAGGACAAGGTGAAACAACTGGAGGAACAGCTGAGGGAGTCTCACAGGAACGAAAGAGCCAAAGATGAGAAATCTGCGGTTGAAGCCATTCGGACAAACTATAAGTATTTCTTCAAGTATGTTAAGAAACGAGCCACAGTGAAAGCAAGTATTGGTCCTCTCGTCGCCACAGATGGAGAAGTCATCAGCAATCCACAACAGATCTGTGAGACACTGAGAGGTCAATACGAAAAAGTATTTAGTCAGCCAAAAGAGATGCACAGAATCAATGACCCAGATATTTTCTTCAATTCTATTGGGCAGCCACCTCAACTGGAGGACATCTACTTCCAACCAAGTGATATTGCTGAAGCAATAGGTGAGCTTAAAGCAAACTCTGCGGCTGGACCCGATCAATTTCCAGCAATCCTCCTGAAAGAGTGCGCTTCAGAGATTTCAGTCCCACTATACATGCTGTGGAAGGCATCTATGAGAGGGGGAACTATACCAATGTTATTGAGGACTGCAAAGATTACCCCAATCTACAAAGGAGGACCAAGATCCCTACCCAAGAACTACCGACCGATTGCACTGACTTCTCACATTATTAAGATATTTGAGAAAGTTATCAGTAAGCAAATAGTGTTTTTCTTAGAAAACAACAATAAGATGAACAGTGGACAACATGGCTTCAGAGGGGGGAGGTCCTGTTTGTCTCAATTGCTGAAGCACCATGACTATATTCTGCAAACACTGGAGGATGGAGCCAACCTGGATGTGGTGTACCTTGACTTCGAGAAGGCCTTTGATAAAGTCGACCATGACGTCCTCCTCCATAAGATTCAGAAACTCGGGATCAGTGGACGCGTAGGATGTTGGATAAGTGCCTTCCTCAGAGATAGAGTCCAGTCTGTAGCAGTTGGTGGATGTGTGTCTACAGATTCAAATGTGACCAGTGGAGTTCCCCAAGGTTCTGTTCTTGGACCAATATTGTTCCTAATACTCTTGTCAGACATAGATGCTGAGGTTCAGATGGCTCGAGTTTCATCTTTTGCCGACGATACACGGGTGTCTGGAAGAGTGAAGCATGAGAACGATGCAGCATCACTCCAGCAGGATCTGAATGTGCTGTACCACTGGGCAGAAAATAATAACATGTCTTTTAATAGCTGCAAATTTGACCTCATCAGATATGGACCTGATATCAAACTAAAAGAAAATACTGTGTACTCAACCTATGATGGAAACAGTATCAATTCAGTGGCCAATATTAAAGATCTAGGGGTAACAATAAGCAGTGATGCAATATTTACCAAACACATCCAAGACATGTGGAGGTAGATGTGCTGGAAAGTGTGAAAAGGAACAACTTGAGATGGTTCGGCCATATGGAACGTATGGAAAGCGAGAGAATGACTAAGAGGGTGTACGTGAGCGAGGTGGAGGGACAGAGGGGGAGAGGTAGACCGAATATGAGGTGGAAGGATGGAGTGAGGAACTACATGAACGAAGGCGGTGCTGGTTGGGGGGAGGGGCGTCGACTGACTGGGGACAGAGGTGCATGGGGGCGGTTCGTTCGTGGCCACCCCTTCGGGGATCACGGCGTCAGGCAATAGATAGATAGATAGATCCAAGACATAGTCCATTCTGCTCGCAATCAAATGGGTTGGATTTTACGAACGTTTGCCACAAGGGAAGAAAAATCAATGATAATATTATACAAATCTCTAATAATGCCAATCCTCGAGTACTGCTGCCAACTCTGGGACCCGTGGAAATTGGAGACGACAATCACTTGAAGGCGTCCACGTACATTTACAAACAAGATCTCCTGTACTCGTTGGGGAAGACTACGGCGTGAGCGTGGTACATCATAATCTACGTTTGGAAAATGCTAAATGGCCATGTCCCAAACTTAAACAATGAGTCGAAAATAAGTGAGAAAATCAGCAAGAGGCGAGGCAAGCTCTGTGAATTGGGAAACATCAATAATAGAGCCTTGGCCAGAGTGATGACTCAGAGAATGACCTCAATATCATACCGGGGCCCAACACTCTTTAACGCGCTGCCAAGATATGTGCGTGATGCAGAGTGCTCCTCGGCTGACCAGTTCAAGAGGGTGCTGGACAGGTTCCTCAAAAGTGTCCCTGACCAGCCAAAAATGCCCCACTACGACATCAGGGCACTGAGTAACAGCATTCCAGATCAGCTTGCCCTGATGAGGGCAGACGGTAATTTTATTACCGATCTGTCTACCATGGACAGTCCATCTATTGGTCCCCTTGCCCCCGTGTCTTCCACTGGGGACGGGGACAAGCGGTGGATGACTACTACTGGCGGTGGTGCATCAGCATGACCGAGGGACGACCAGACGTCCTCAACTTATCACCAGGACCAGGACCAGGTGTGTGAGAGAGAGAGAGGGAGGACTATGTGTGTGTGTGTGTGTGTGTGAGAGAGAGAGAGAGGGAGGAATGTGTGTGTGTGTGTGTGAGAGAGAGCGAGAGGGAAGAATGTGTGTGTGTGTGTGAGAGAGAGAGAGAAGGAGGACTATGTGTGTGTGTGTGTGAGAGAGAGGGAGGAATGTGTGTGTGTGTGTGTGTGAGAAGGATGACTGTGTGTGTGTGTGTGTGAGAGAGAGAGAGGGAGGAATGTGTGTGTGTGTGTGTGAGAGAGAGAAGGAGGACTGTGTGTGTGTGTTTGTGTGAGAGAGAGAGGGAGGAATGTGTGTGTGTGTGTGTGAGAGAGAGAGAGGGAGGAATGTGTGTGTGAGAGAGAGGAGGACTATGTGTGTGTGTGTGTGTGTGTGTGTGTGTGTGTGAGAGAGAGGGAGGAATGTGTGTGTGTGTGTGTGTGTGAGAGAGACAGAGGGAGGAATGTGTGTGTGTGTGTGTGTGTGAGAGAGAGAGAGAGGAGGAGGAATATGTGTGTGTGTGTGTGTGTGAGAGAGAGAGAGAGTAGGGAGGAATGTGGGTGAGAGAGAGAGAGAGTGTGTGTGTGTGTGTGTGTGTGTGTGTGAGAGAGAGAGAGAGTGTGTGACAGAGAGAGAGATTAGGGAGGAATGTGGGTGTGTGAGAGAGAGAAAGAGTGAGTGTGAGTGTGTGGGTACATACATAATACCCCATCAGTGTACACAGTCACGAGTAGCCTACCCCAAACCACTATAATGTTATCATGTAAGTCTGTCTGTCGGATGTACTGTTTGACCTTGTAGTGGATTGAGTCCAAGAGAGAGTTGAGGGTTTTTTAGTCCTCCTCCTCCCTCATGTTTAGCCCCACTAGTTATGAGATTAAAAGACATTCGCCCCATCAGTTTGGCGATTTTTACACCTTTTGTCCCATTTCTTTGCCAATATCAAGACCTTTCGTGCCATTTAGGTGTCGATTATTTCCTGGCGAGCGATAGCGAGCCTGTAATTGTAAGAGGAAACGGCCATATTTCTACCGAAAAATGTAGAAATTAATCTTTAAATAGGGTCAAGGGGGGGGGGGTTTCTTAAGCTTGATGGAGTTCTAGGGAACAAACTAAAAACCTAAAGGGGGTCTAGGGGGTGTTTTGTTTTCTTTCTTAAGCTTGATGGAGGTCTTGGGAGGAAACAAATATATATATATATCCTGTATAATAAATTAACAGGTCTTTTATTTATTAACCCTTTGAGTACGGTAGCGCTAATAAGTCCTGTCTCAGCTGTCCTTACGTTTTTTTTTTTTTTTTTTTTTTTTTTTTTTTTTCTATATTCCAACTTACTCCCTCTCGGGCATAGGTTGAGAGCCTTAACATTCACCGCTTTACAATGAACAGTGAAGCCCGTGAGGTCTTGTTCCAGTCTAGGGAGTGAGACATGTGAAGCACGTAGAGTACAACTAACACCGGCCATCTTGCCTTCACATGAGGCACGGTGCTCACTCATGGCCCGAAACGACCCCATCTCTGAAGCTACCTCGTTCCCGTGCTTCACTGTCTCATCCCCTACACTCGGACTCTCACACTTACACACACAACGCTGCACCTGTTGAGCAGATAACTCACCAGGCATTGCACCCCTATATCATATTTTGAATATGGGAATATTCATACAGTGCTATTTAATCAGGGAACAATGAGGGTATTTTATTGACGTTTCGGTGGGCTTGTGGTAATGCACTGATACCAGGTACAGCACAAATTCCATCCCAATAATATCTTCCCATTGATACATCGGGATTTGAACCCGGGACCTTTGGATTACCAGGCCAGTGGCAAGACCACTCCACCACACACCACCTTGGCTCGCTCTGTGCTGTATTAATGTCTGTCAGATGTTGGATAGGGTGGGTATGGTAGTGCTAATAAGTTATGTCCCAGCTGGCATTACGTTTGGCTCGCTCGGTGCTGTATTAATGTCTGTCAGATGTTGGATAGGGTGGGTATGGTAGCGCTAATAAGTCATGTCCCAGCTGTCATTACGTTTGGCTCGCTCTGTGCTGTATTAATGTCTGTCAGATGTTGAATAGGGTGGGTACGGTGGCGCTAATAAATCATGTCCCAGCTGTCATTACGTTTGGCTCGCTCTGTGCTGTATTAATGTCTGTCAGATGTTGAATAGGGTGGGTATGGTAGCGCTAATAAGTCATGTCTCAGCTGTCATTACGTTTGGCTCGCTCTGTGCTGTATTAATGTCTGTCAGATGTTGAATTGGGTGGGTACGGTGGCACTAATAAGTCATGTCCCAGCTGTCATTACGTTTGGCTCGCTCTGTGCTGTATTAATGTCTGTCAGATGTTGAATAGGGTGGGTACGGTGGCACTAATAAGTCATGTCCCAGCTGTCATTACGTTTGGCTAGCTCTGTGCTGTATTCATGTCTGTCAGATGTTGAATAGGGTGGGTAAGTGTAGGAACATGTTTGTATATTTCACTCGATATGACAAAATGAAGCTTCGATATTGCTGATAACAATTATTGATTAAAAACATACTTGGTGCCGAGACATTACTTATTAGCGCGACTGTACCAGCGACGTGTGTTATATTGTATTCTAGCTATATTTAGACGATATTATGCAGCTTAGGAAGGATCTGTGGTAGTTAAAAACTTAAAAGGGGTTGGTGGAGATAGTTGGAAGCCATATTAAAATGCCCCAGAACGAGAAGCCCACCACAGAAGCCATGAACGAACACCACACAGAAACATCAAAGGAAAGGTCCACAGAACGAAAGGACCAGCTGACCGAGCCAGCCATTTCAGACAGGCCCAAGCCCGCAGGGCTAAACAGCTCCAGGACACACCCATTTACCTTTTCTAAACTGACCATTTTCCACACCTCACGTACACTAACCCCCTCGTGTCCTACACTCCTAACTACAAAGATGATGAACAGGAATATACATTCATATTAAAAACACCCATGCCTGTCCCGACATTGAGCCAATGCCAACACATCAGACAGCCATAATTATATCTATGTATGTTCTTGCATCCGAGAAGTAGATGTTATATATCTTAGAAGTTAAAACACCCACGCTGTCCCTAGACCTCGTATATCATTTTCCATGACGAGTATAGATATGTGTAACCCGTGCTCAGTCGCCCCTTGCATTGTTCCTCTAGTAACTAAGTCTATAATATTAACTGCCACCAGCATTGATACGACATAGTGGCACTGTCCTTGCTACAAAGATGATGAACAGGAATATACATTCATATTAAAAACACCCATGCCTGTCCCGACGTTGAGCCAATGCCAACACATCAGACAGCCATAATTATATCTATGTATGTTCTTGCATCCGAGAAGTAGATGTTATATATCTTAGAAGTTCAAACACCCACGCTTGTCCCTAGACCTCTTATAATCATTTTCCATGACGAGTATAGATATGTGTAACCCGTGCTCAGTCGCCCCTTGCATTGTTTCCTCTAGTAACTAAGTCTATAATATTAACTGCCACCAGCATTGATGCGACATAGCGGCAGTGTCCTTGTGTCGTATTGTGCCAAGTACAGATCAACCAGGTTTCATCACCTTATTAGGACGACGACTATAATGTCATCGTTCATCGATGTATGCAATCCTTTAGGTTAAGTATTTTATCCGCCATTGTGTTCACGTTTTTCCATTTACTTTCCACAATTGTCATACGTCTTCCCCTTGCCTCCTTCGTATCCACAGTCCACACTACGCCAATTTACTTTGTGTCTTACACCTCTTACCCCAACCAGAGATTATATAAGATAACCTGGTTATCAGTATCTGTCATAAGTACCCCGAAACAATAACTAAGTACCCCTACGAACTGCCGCTGTTGTTGATATTTATATTTAATAGAAAACGCAGTTCCCAGGGCCAACTAATAGTATCCATAACCCTTGGACTGATCACATAACTCTATCTTTTCCAGACTCCTATACCACCCCATAGTTGCATTCCCCGGTAGCATTTGGCTAACGTATTCTACTGCCTTTTCAAACTTCCATATCAATTGTAGCCTAATGCCACCCCCACGCCCAGGGACCTTAGGCGCAAAATTTCCCTGTAGCCCTTGAACCTCCCCCCCCCCTCTCATTAAGACACCCGCGCTTCTCGACTCTTGTCCGACCTAGCCTCTCTCTCATACCTCATGAAGATCCTTGAATTGTCCGTTACTAACGCTCTCCAACCTTTTATATATATACTCCTATCCAGCCTACCTTCACTTAGTAGGCCAGAACAACATTAGAACTTTACTAGCCCCTTGCATGCCATCTATTCTCTTACAACACATTCACAACCCTGCACCCAATGGTCGTCGGTGCGAGGCTAGCCGCCCCGCCAGTAACTAACTTCTATTGCCATACTTCCAGATAAATGTGGCAGAGTTAGCAACCCAGTCTCCACCATATCCAGCAAACCCTACAATTAACAACCAGCCGAGTAAAACCAGCTAGCTAAGGCACCTTCGGTTTTGGTATTAAAGACACTCACATCTGTCCCATACACAGAGGGTTATTACAAACACTGGTGATATGGCAAGCCCCTAGCCACAGCCGCCGGACGACTATATCAGAGAGAGGGCGCCCAGCTCCCCCTTTTTGCCCACCCGAGGAGGGAGACCCCCACCCCCGCGGAGGTACACCTGGCCCCTGTTTTGACTTTCGAGTCATTTGCAGGTAGCACAGGAATTCTTCCTATCAATGAACTAACCATGAATGACTAACACCTTTACTAACCTCTATTACCTCACAATAAACCATTTACCTTTCTTGCATGCTCTGATCACTAAATTAGCACCTCAGCTATACCATAGAATGAAGATTGAACAATCTAGAGAGACGCTCCTATCACAGCTGTCCCCATCCTCCTCGCAAAGTAGATCCAGTCTCTCTCCCCTAAATACGTCCAGTATAGCCAAAATAGTACCTCTTACTAAGGCTCAGTTATATGAAAATATAAAGGCTTCCTATCGCCCTGTGCCACAACAGTAAATACCATCTTACCTAGTCCCCATATCTATTGAGAGCTCAATTAAGTCCATAAGACTCGAGATCCCTACTGTCTACAGGGTCCAGAACCGAGCCTATAAATCTAAACTCCCGCCCCCAGTCAAATCAGTTGAAAGCTAGACACCAACCAGGGGTCACTACCCTGCAGTTAATTTCTAGCTCTGCCCTTGTGTTGTTCCGGAGTGAGATCCCAGAGCCGGCAGACTCCGTGGCAGATTTGGATAGAAGGACCTGCCCACGTATTGAAGAACTTCACACATATGGCCCCCCTGGACGGCCGCGGAACCAGTCGTTAGCCCCCAACATCATGGATGCAAGATAACCAGGACCAGACCCATCAGATACTACCCAAGATTCCCTTTAGCAGTACTACATATTACTGTGCTGTTTTAGATTTACTAATTAATATTTCTACGAAGTGGCTAAGACCTTGCCCAGTGTAATTCATACTTAACCATTCCATTTGGGACGTACTAAGCGATCAGTGCTCTTTAATTAACTGGCGACCTTGACTCTCGTAATTACCTTATTCAGATATGAAAACTCTAGTGATATCTAACGTTCGCCCACTGATTTGCGTTCTATGTATTTCTGAGACAAGGATATAAAATTTAGATCAGTACCCCCTGAGGTTACTAGAATTCCCGTGCTCTAAAATACGTGTGTCTAATCTAGTCTGTGAACTACTACTTGTGCACCAGAGCTACCAGTAATAAATCTAACAGTGAATATGAATCTATAAGTAACATTGATGGTCTTCGGTATATAAACCTGTGAAATCAAAGCCAGTGATCAGAAGATTAATACCTGAACGTTGGAAGTGGGAGACTAGGCTCCATCCAGATCCACTTATGCTAGTGTTGTTCAATTCTATTATATTGTCTTACACAAGTATTCTGCAGTGGTATATCAATAAACGTGATCATGTAACTTGCTACCATGTGTTTCTTTGTGTTCTCTATTCCTCATATCTTGTATTGTGCATGCAGCCTTATATACCCAGTCAATTTAGAACTCACATTACCCAAGTTAAACCTGTAGAAAAACAGGGCATAACACATATTATTGCTAGAGGTCCTTCCTAAGCTGTGCAAAATCGTCTTATAGTGTCCAGAATATGTTAAAAAGTAAGTCACCGGTACAGGAAGGGTTAAGGGGAGGTTTTTAGTTTGGTCCCTAGATATCCTTCAAGCTTAAGATTACACCTCCTTGAGCCCCTTTCAAGACAAATTTGTAAATTTTTTGGTAGAAAAATGTCCCGGCTGAAAGCCGGTTCCTCTTAAATTACAGGCTCGCTATCGCTTGCCAGGATAAAATCGACACCTAAATGGCACGAAAGGTCTTAACATTGACAGAAATGGGTCGAAAGTTCTTAAAATCGTCAAAATAATGGGGCGAACGTCTTAAAATTAGAAAAACAATGGGGCTAAACATGAGGGAGAAAGGAGTCAAGAAAAAAATCCCTCGAGTGGAAATCTCCCCTTAAGTCCCAGAGTCCACAAGGTCACCAGGACAGTGCGTAAGACATAACATATACTGTATACCGGTATATATATATATATATATATATATATATATATATATATATATATATATATATATGCTCAGGCCCGATCCCCATTTTTCCAAAAAAAAAAATCTCTATTTTATTATTTTTTGTGGCCGACTCAAGAACACAGGGAAAACACACAAAAAAAAAAAAAAAAAAAATGAAATCCGTCATTTCGTGAAATGACTAAAACTATCAGTCAGTCAATTGAACACTTGCGAGTTTCGTTCTATAAGGAAGTTGGAGTTGTAGACGTCGATATTTATCAGAATTGCCAGCTATAATACGGTCGTAGTGCATTTATAAATACATAATAACCCAATTCAACATACTCTTTATCCATCACAAACTTACAATATTATTGCATTTCTGTTTAATATCGATGTTCACGGCTCCAACTTCCTTATAAAACCCAATTCAACATACCATTTATCCATCACAAACCCACATTATTATTGCATTTCTGTTTAATATCGATGTTCACGGCTCCAACCTTATAAAACCCAATTCAATACCATTATCCATCACAAACTTACATTATTATTGCATTTCTGTTTAATATCGATGTTCACGGCTCCAACTTCCTTATAAAACCCAATTCAACATACCATTTATCCATCACAAACCCACATTATTATTGCATTTCTGTTTAATATCGATGTTCACGGCTCCAACTTCCTTATAAAACCCAATTCAACATACCATTTATCCATCACAAACCCACATTATTATTGCATTTCTGTTTAATATCGATGTTCACGGCTCCAACTTCCTTATAAAACCCAATTCAACATACCATTTATCCATCACAAACCCACATTATTATTGCATTTCTGTTTAATATCGATGTTCACGGCTCCAACTTCCTTATAAAACCGACTTCAACATACCATTTATCCATCACAAACCCCCTTTATTGCATTTCTGTTTAATCGATGTCTACGGCTCCAACTTCCTTATAAAACCCAATTCAACATACCATTTATCCATCACAAACCCACATTATTATTGCATTTCTGTTTAATATCGATGTTCACGGCTCCAACTTCCTTATAAAACCCAATTCAACATACCATTTATCCATCACAAACCCACATTATTATTGCATTTCTGTTTAATATCGATGTTCACGGCTCCAACTTCCTTATAAAACCCAATTCAACATACCATTATCCATCACAAACCCACATTATTATTGCATTTCTGTTTAATATCGATGTTCACGGCTCCAACTTCCTTATAAAACCCAATTCAACATACCATTTATCCATCACAAACCCACATTATTATTGCATTTCTGTTTAATATCGATGTTCACGGCTCCAACTTCCTTATAACACCCAATTCAACATACCATTTATCCATCACAAACCCACATTATTATTGCATTTCTGTTTAATATCGATGTTCACGGCTCCAACTTCCTTATAAAACCCAATTCAACATACCATTTATCCATCAACAACCAACATTAGTATTGCATTTCTATTTAATATCGATGTCTACGGCTCCAACTTCCTTATAGAACGAAACTCGCAATTGGCCAATTCATGAAATGACTGAATTTTGTGCCCAGACATTTCACGTCTTTTGTTTTGATTTATGAAAAGCGAAAAAAAACACTAGTTAAAAAGTATATATATATATATATATATATATATATATATATGTGTGTGTGAGAGAGAGATGTACATAGATTTACATATATACACTGGCCACACAGAACTTACGACCCAAACGAGGTGGTCAGGACTTAATTCTAGTCGAGAAAGAGAGAGAGAGATTTACTGTCTATGTGTGAGAGAGCGAGAGTGAGTGAGTAAGTGAGAGAGAGAATGTATGTATGTGTGTGTGTGTGTGTAGAAGAGAGAGCGTGTGTACCAGGTATGTATGTGTGTAAGGTAAGGTATTCATGTGTACACAGCACAAACACGTCCTTGTACACATTAGGCTATGTACAGTCGCGCTAACAAGTCATGGCCCAGCAGTCATTACGTTTGGCTCGCTCTGTGCTGTATTAATGTCTGTCAGATGCTGAATAGGGTGGGTACAGTCGCGCTAATAAGTCATGTCCCAGCTGTCATTACGTTTGGCTCGCTCTGTGCTGTATTAATGTCTGTCAGATGTTGAATAGGGTGGATAAGTGTCGGAACATGTTTGTATATGTCACTGGATATGAAGAAATGAAGCTTAGATATTGCTGATACCAATTATTGATCAAAACATACTGGGTGCCGATACATCACTTATTAGCGCGACTGTACCCTCGTGAACTTACTGACATTTATCCAATTTTTTCGGGCTCACCTGCATCTATTTAAGGGGACATGGGCCGGTTTTCTGCACCACTTTCTCCCTCATGTTTAGCCCCATTAGTTTTCAGATGTTAAGATGTTTGCCCCATTAGTTAGTCCATTTTAAGACCTTTCGCCCCATTTCTTCGTCAATATTTAGACTTTTCGTGCTATTTAGGTGTCGATTTTTTCCCTGACGAACGAGAGTGAGCCTGTAAAGTTGGAAAAACCGGCCTTCGGCGGGACATTTTTCTACCGAAAAATGTACAAATTAATCTAGAAGGGGGATCATAATAGATGTTTTTTTTAAATTTGATGGAGGTCTCGGGAGGAAACTAGAAAAATAATGAATACATGCAAAAATGGCCCAAAAAGTGAAAGTAAACAGGTATAGGCTTACGTCATGTTCCTCCTCCCCCCCTCCCCCCCCCCCCCCCCCCCCCCCGATCAAGATAGGCCTATATACGGTTAAGGGGAGATAGCGACTGGAGGGATTTTTTTCTGGACCCCTTTCTCCCTCATATTTAGCCCCATTGCTTTTGAGATTTTAAGACAGTCGCCCCATTAGTTTGGCGATTTTAAGAACTTTCGCCCCATTTCCGTCAATTTTAAGACCTTTCGTGCCATTTAGGTGTCGATTTTATCCTGGCGAGCGATAGCGAGCCTGTAATTTAAGAGGAACCGGCTTTCAGCCGGGACATTTTTCTACCGAAAAATGTACAAACTTATCTTGAAAGGGGCTCAAGGGGGTGTAATCTTAAGCTTGATGGAAGTCTAGGGAACAAACTAAAAACCTCCCCTTAAGGTGGGAATCTATTTATTTGTATATCTCTTTCTTTATATATATATATACCAGTATATATATATATATATATATATATATATATATATATATATATACTGGTATATATATATATGTGAAAACTGGGGATTGGGCCTTAGTGTATAGAAATGTTTCAGTTTCCTCCCTAGACCTCCCTCAAACTTGAAGGGAAAAAAATCCATTAGATCCCCCTTCGAGATAAATTTGTAAATTTTTCGGTGGGAAAAATGTCCCAGGCCTCTTCTAAAATTACAGGCTCACTGTCGTTCGCCAGGAAACGAATCGACACCTAAATAGCACGAAAGGTCTTGATATTGACAAAGAAATGGGGCAAAAGGTCTTAAAATCGAGAAACTAATGGAGCAAACTTCTTAAAATCTCAAAACTAATGGGGCTAAACAGGAGGGAGAAAGGGGACCCGAAAAACAGCCCATCTCCCTTAAACATATATAGGCTGTTATGCAACTACTGTGTTATTAGTCTGTATAGTGTTGAGAGGGCAGCTGTTGGAGTGGCTTTGTTGTGTGTTATTAGTCTGTATAGTGTTGAGAGGGCAGCTGTTGGAGTGGCTTTGTTGTGTGTTATTAGTCTGTATAGTGTTGAGAGGGCAGCTGTTGGAGTGGATTTGTTGTGTGTTATTAGTCTGTATAGTGTAGAGAGGGCAGCTGTTGGAGTGGCTTTGTTGTGTGTTATTAGTTTGTATAGTGTTGAGAGGGCAGCTGTTGGAGTGGCTTTGTTGTGTGTTATTAGTCTGTATAGTGTTGAGAGGGCAGCTGTTGGAGTGGATTTGTTGTGTGTTATTAGTCTGTATAGTGTAGAGAGGGCAGCTGTTGGAGTGGCTTTGTTGTGTGTTATTAGTTTGTATAGTGTTGAGAGGGCAGCTGTTGGAGTGGCTTTGTTGTGTGTGTTATTAGTCTGTATAGTGTTGAGAGGGCAGCTGTTGGAGTGGCTTTGTTGTGTTATTAGTCTGTATAGTGTTGAGAGGGCAGCTGTTGGAGTGGCTTTGTTGTGTGTTATTAGTCTGTATAGTGTAGAGAGGGCAGCTGTTGGAGTGGCTTTGTTGTGTGTTATTAGTCTGTATAGTGTAGAGAGGGCAGCTGTTGGAGTGGCTTTGTTGTGTGTTATTAGTCTGTAAAGTGTAGAGAGGGCAGCTGTTGGAGTGGCTTTGTTGTGTGTTATTAGTCTGTATAGTGTAGAGAGGGCAGCTGTTGGAGTGGCTTTGTTGTGTGTTATTAGTCTATAGTGTAGAGAGGGCAGCTGTTGGAGTGGCTTTGTTGTGTGTTATTAGTCTGTATAGTGTAGAGAGGGCAGCTGTTGGAGTGGCTTTGTTGTGTGTTATTAGTCTGTATAGTGTTGAGAGGGCAGCTGTTGGAGTGGCTTTGTTGTGTGTTATTAGTCTGTATAGTGTAGAGAGGGCAGCTGTTGGAGTGGCTTTGTTGTGTGTTATTAGTCTATAGTGTAGAGAGGGCAGCTGTTGGAGTGGCTTTGTTGTGTGTTATTAGTCTATAGTGTAGAGAGGGCAGCTGTTGGAGTGGCTTTGTTGTGTGTTATTAGTCTGTATAGTGTAGAGAGGGCAGCTGTTGGAGTGGCTTTGTTGTGTGTTATCTATTAGTATAGTGTTGAGAGGGCAGCTGTTGGAGTGGCTTTGTTGTGTGTTATTAGTCTGTATAGTGTTGAGAGGGCAGCTGTTGGAGTGGCTTTGTTGTGTGTTATTAGTCTATAGTGTAGAGAGGGCAGCTGTTGGAGTGGCTTTGTTGTGTGTTATTAGTCTGTATAGTGTAGAGAGGGCAGCTGTTGGAGTGGCTTTGTTGTGTGTTATTAGTCTGTATAGTGTTGAGAGGGCAGCTGTTGGAGTGGCTTTGTTGTGTGTTATTAGTCTGTATAGTGTTGAGAGGGCAGCTGTTGGAGTGGCTTTGTTGTGTGTGTTATTAGTCTGTATAGGTGGAAGAGGGGCAGCTGTTGGAGTGGCTTTGTTGTGTGTTATTAGAGGTCTGTAGTGTGAGAGGGCAGCTGTTGGAGTGGCTTGTTGTGTGTTATTAGTCT
>CM064512.1:39903848-40043848 GCA_032716605.1 Paralithodes platypus
TGGAGGAGGTTACTAGTTTCAATTGTCCCTATTTTGATTATTCTATATCAAATTAATTTCTTCTGGTAAATTTAAATACATATGTTGCATCTACCGTTCCCCAAATAGCCTCCAGAGCAAAGTCTTTTTGATTCTCTGTCCTCACAACTCAGGTTCCTCAACTTAAATGCTTCTTCTGAAATCACTGTGTTGGGGGATTTTTAATGTCCATAATGTTGAATGGCTCACTCATTCAGCCAGGACTGATGATGCTGGTGTTGAAGGTGAGCTATTTGCAGACTCATTTAATCTCACTCAACTAGTCAACCAACCCACCCATGTACCAGATAATCCTAATCATAATTCCCACCTACTGGACTTATTTTGAACAACCAATTCAGAAAATTATGATGTTACAGTGAGGTCCCCGCTTGGATCTTCTGATCACTCTCTGATACAGGCCACCTGTCTATCACCTACCACACCTTCCCACTCTGAACCTGTTTTGGTGACTAAATGGCATTACGATAGGGCAGACTGGGAGGGTCTTCAAGGTTTCTTTATTGATATTCCCTGGACCTCTTTCTTTTCTAATGATGCACACTCCACCATGGGCCACATACAAGATTTTGTAAAAATTGGAATGGAAACTTTTATTCCTCATCAAAAGTACAGTAAAAGATCTAATTCACCTAAATGGTTTGACCATAATATTGTGCTAGAGTAACTGAACAAAAAGCAATAGCCTACAATGCATACACAAGATCAAAAACACATGAAGCCTTTAATTACTTTAGAAACATCAGAAATCATGCCAAACTGTATTAAACCTAACTAAATCAAACTTTCCTCCACAAGCAAGCAAATAAACTTCTAAATAGTCTAAATGATAACCAAATATTTTGGTCTACTCTTAACTCATTCAAATCCAACTTCACTACTGCTTCATCCATTCCACCATTAAAATCTCCGACTGGCAATCTTGTAAGTGACCCACGAGGTAAAGCTAACCTTCTTGCAGATATTTTCTCCACGAACTCAACCTTAGATGCAATAAATCAAGATGTCCCTGTACTTAATTTTAATTCGCCTGAAATTCCCTCACTTAAGATCCACACCAGACATGTCAAAACTATTTTGAAGAATGTCTCAGTAGATAAGGCTCCTGGTCCAGATGAAATTCCTCCAATAGTACTTAAGAATTGCTCCTTGGTGCTCGCTCCTGTATTGGCAATACATTTCCGTCTGTGTACTCATACCTCATGCTTCCCAGTACCCTGGAAAGAAGCAAACATCCATCCAGTTCCTAAAAAAGGTGCCTCTGTTCAGATCCATCAAACTACAGACCAATAGCTATAACTTCCACTCCTGGTAAAGTTTTTGAAATTATATTAAATAATAACATAATTAAGCATCTTGAGAATAATAATTAATCAGTGATAGGCACTATGGTTTTAGACGATGTCGATCAACTGCAAGACATTCTTTGCCTTCTTAAGCATTAAATCAACCAAACTACAGACCAACATGGTGAAACACATACAATAGCACTGGATATATCAAAGGCATTTGATAGAGTCTGGCATCAATCCTTATTGTCGAAGATGTCACACTATGTCCTTGCATCATTAGTTCCACTAATTTCTTCTTATCTTCATAACAGAAAATATGTGTAATGGTAGATGGCCTTTATTCTCAATTTCACTCAATAAATGCTGGTGTTCCCCAGAGATCAGTTTTGGCCCCAACTCTTTCCTCATTCATATCAATGATCCATATCTACCACTCATAATCCAATACATTCCTACGCAGATGACTCAACACTCCACAGTTCCTTCACATTTAACCAATTCTTTCACCCAACCCGATCTTATAAATTCAAAAATAAACACTGCAATTTCTCTGAAACCAGGACCTTTCTAGAATTAATGAATGGGGACAAAAGAATCTAGTTTCCTTTAATGCACAGAACACTAAATACATTCAATTGTCTAACTGACAGAATCTCACTGACTCCCATATATTTTGTAATGATGTAAATATTCCCACTTCCCCTAGTATTGACATTCTCGGTGTAACATTAACTACTAACTTGAGCTGGACACATTGTGTTAGAAGCATTGCTAAGAATGCCTCTAAAAAACTGGGACTCCTGTACAGAGTTCGAGAATTCTTCACTGACGAGCAGTTGGCCGTAATATATAAAAATCATGTGCGTTCTCAGATGGATTACTGTTCACCTCTGAGGGTTGAATGTGGAGTGGTTGCATTGAGGCAGTTGGACAAAATTCAAAATAAAGCTATTAGATTAATCAATAACCCTGCAATCACACAGGACCTTCCTACATTATCCATACGAAGAAACGTTGCATCCCTTTGTTACGTCCTGGGATATATAAACACTGGGCTCTTTCTATTGGACTTGGTATGCGGCAACAAGCAACAACGGAAAACGCTAGATCCAACCCTTATCTATA
The DNA here is from genome assembly GCA_032716605.1 of Paralithodes platypus. NCBI lineage: Eukaryota > Metazoa > Arthropoda > Malacostraca > Decapoda > Lithodidae > Paralithodes > Paralithodes platypus. Next base: position 39,906,305 of record CM064512.1, read on the forward strand.
AACCCATGCAACAAACCACCCTAAACCGTCAAGAGTCCTGCCTGGACAACGAGGTATCCTATGCCTCGGTTACAGGGTGCATGCACTATAGACTGCTGATAGTCAAGCAGGCTATATAAAAGATCACACTATTAAGCTGACTTAAAGCTTCAAGGAAAAGATAGATAACGAAATTAAATTGCAGAAACAATTTAATAACAAACTAGAAGAAAGTACATTTAACGTTACGTTAATTAATACAACTAATCACCCCTGCGTGAAAGAAGGTGAAAGCAAACAGTCCTCAAAACATCGTACCGGTAGACAAGATGCGGGTTTCTAAACTGCATGCGGCTACTGTAGGATCTGATGCTTAGCAAAGAAGTAAGTTACGGATTTAGAGAACTCTTAACTCATAAGCAGGAATAAATACTAGTGATAGGACCTACAGTGTATAATGGCATAGGTATAATTAAATAAAGGCAGCAACTCGCAACATAACCACATACAGGTGTGCTTCTCACTCTTAGTCAGGCAAGCCTGCTCGGACAGAGTCTCTAAGCCACACCCTGACTCACAATGCTCACAAAAACGGTAAACTGTGGCACAATAACAAGCATACAGATATAATAAACCCCTAGCTGTTAATCTGCCAGTTGGCAGAGGTCTAGCCGGAAGGATATAGGCTTCGGATACCCGGGCTGAGCCACCTGCTCTAGCCTAGGGACGTTCCCAAGTCTGTGCACCAAATTACTCTAATTGAAAGGGTGCTCTCTTGAGAGACTCAGATCGCAAGTATCTGACTCTCTCCTGGCGACCCTAAAACCAAAGCAAGACATGCTAGCGCAGTGCAGATTGGACTAGGCAAGGGCCTCACACAACACAACACTAGACACACAGGGACACAGACAAGAAAATGCCCCCAGACTCCCACGGGTATCCTAGTAAAGTCGTGCGGGTCCACAGGACTCGCACCGCAAAAAGCCTCCCCTCCGGTCTAGCCCCTGCTAACCTGACACAAGAACACACTAGCAAGCATAAAACCACCAAATATGAGACAACAAAAAAGCTTCATAGGTCTCATTAACAATAACATCTCTGCATAAAGCCCAAAATCCTATCTAGTTATCTGAGAGCTCGTCGTTAATACAATAATAGATATAAGGTCTATCAAGGGGATGGGATAATTAAATACATTGGTGAAGTAGTGGAAGGAAGGTATACAAAGTAAGAGAGAAAGTTTCTAAGTGGGGTTGAGAGGGATAGATATCAAGGGGGTCCGAAGGGTACGACAGTGAGGTGAGCTCTGAGTCTTGAATCTGTCTGGACCCCACCCTAGGCATGCAAATACATCCCATGCTTGGCAACACTCAACACAGTTGCCGGGTCAAAATCCTCTACCCCGTGCGTGAGTCGAAACTAAGCCTAACGTTGCGATCAAATGCATATGGCAACGTTTTTCAGGCTCGTCCCAAGCTGGCAAGCGAAGCAACGTCCCAAGCCGGTCTCTCTCTCCCGCTCGTCTCCTCCCGCCCTCACTAGACTTACATCTTATATATTATAATGAAATAATCAACTATCGAGAATAAAATATACTAAGATGCGTTGGTTAAGAATAACGGCAGCTTCAAGCTGTGAAACAACATAAGAATATCCCAGACATTAGTTACGTTGTCGTAGGATATATACTAAGGAAAAGCCTGCCGGCCGGCTGCCGTCAGCCGGTTTCTAAACGACTGGGCAGCCGACGCGCGCGCATGCCCGCACGTGGCTACTATGCAGAAGCGTCACACCTCCCCCAAGATATAAGACCCTTGACTAAGTTCTTCATATCTAACAGAAAGCTTCTCATAGTACCATACACTGTTGCGACACAAGGCACTATATAAAAAAATAAAGACTGTTGCGCTCCACCGAGCAAGTTCAACTAACTTAGCGACAATAAGCGAAAACATTCAACTTAGATACTGCTACAACATCTTATACAAAATTCTACACGTTATAAAAATAAAGAGTTTTTATAAGGTTTTTGCTCTTTTAATTTGTTTTCTTTTTCGGCTGAACTACAGTGACAGCCTAGTTTCCTCCACACTCAACCCTCAATCCTGTAGCAGTCTAACCAGCATCATCCACCCTTGATAGACAATCCGCTATCACGTAATCAGAACCGGCGATATGGCGTATGTCCAAATTATACTCCTGAAGCATGAGTGACCACCTGGTCAGCCTCATATTCCGGTTATGAAACCTGATTCAAGAATTTCAGAGGGTGATGATCGGTATAAACCACTACGACTGGTCCGAAAGCAGGAACATATACATCGAAGTGCCTGAGCGCCAGCACTATCGCCAGGAGTTCTTTTTCAATTACAGAGTAATTCCTTTGTGCACTATTGAATTTTTTACTGTAAAAACTCACTGGATGTTCGATACCTTCATCATCTGTCTGTAACAAGACAGCCAAGACAGCCCCTACGCCACTGGCATCAGTCGCCAGCTGAAAAGGTCTGCTGAAGTCCGGGGCCCTGAGTATGGGGTGGGTACATAACAGGTGTTTCACCAAGGAAAACGCTTCTGCACACTCAGGAGACCACCGGAACTTCTTGTCCTTAGATAATAAGTCAGTTAAAGGTGCAAGTACAGTCGAATAGCCTTTGATGAAGCGACGATAATAGCCAATCTTACCTAGAAACCGCATTATTTGTTTCTTAGTCGTAGGCTGGGGAAACTGATCGATGGCTTTGATCTTGGTCTGTGGAGGGAACACCTGACCCATCCCCACCTCGAACCCCAGGTACAAAACTGTGGCTTTGACAAAATCGCACTTACCCAGGTTTACCACCAAACCTGCTTCATTCAGTTATTAAAAAGCTGTCCGATGTGAGCACAGTGACTGTTAAAATCATCGTCGTATATTATGACATCATCTAGGTACACCGTACAGTTGGGAATGTCGGCTACAATGTCGTTCATTAATTTCTGAAACGTTGCAGGGGCATTTTTCAGCCCGTATGGCATAACATGGCAACGATATGTGGCACCGTCCACCACAAACCCACACACCTCTCGCGCTCGCTCAGACAAAGGCACTTGCCAATAACCCTTAACAAGGTCTATCTTAGTGAGGAACTTGGCTTTTCCTATCTTATCCACACTGTCGTCCACGCGAGGGAGAGGGTAGGCATTTGTGGGGGTTAAACCATTCAACCTGCGGAAATCTATACAAAACCGCACCTTGCCATCTGGTTTGGGCTGCAGTGTGACTTGGGAAGTCCACCTTACTGCACCCTCAGAAATCAGCCCACGTTTCAGCATATAATCCAGCTCTTCCCTAAGTGCTGGTAATTTAATAGGGGGAACACGGTATGGCACTGATTTAAAGGGCGGGTGGTCCCCAACATCGACATCGTGCACCGCTTGAGTAGTGAGGCCAGGATGCTCCGCGAAAACAGCTGGGTTTGAATCAAACAAGTGCTGCACAGCTACACGCTGTTGCTCAGGCAGGTGCAATATCAACTCGTGAGCCACTTGTCTAGAATTCCTCGCCCACTGATCCGCGGAAACATGACAATCCCAATTATCCTCCCCCGCAGCTTGACTGTCCCTTCCTCCTTCTCCACCACGATCGCTGCAGATCAACACCGGGACAGTGAGAGGCTCGGAGGGGCGCCTCACATACTCTTTCATCAGATTTACATGGCAAAGTTGGTTCTTTTTCTTACGATCAGGAGTAGCTACTAAATAGTCGAGATCAGAAACCTTCCTTACAACCCGATACGGACCAGAATACTTGGCAGACAAGGGGTGTCCCACCAGAGGCAGTAGTATCAGTACCTCCTGATCTACTTCAAACTCCCTCAGCTTCACCTTCTGGTCGTATCTGTCCTTCATCTGAGCTTGTGAACTCTTAAGGTTCCGACCTGCTACCTCCAAGCTCTTTAGCATTCTCTCACGGCTTTCAACTACAAACTTTAGAAGCGAGCATGGCTTTGTGACTCCCTCCCAGATCTCCTTGACTATGTGGAGGGGCCCCCTGACCCTGTGTCCAAAAACCAACTCGTTCGGGCTAAATCCCAAGCTCTCCACAGGTTTTTTTTTTTTTTTTTTTTTTTTTAAGAGACAATGAACGGAGGAAGGAAAAACACAGATAAAACAAAAAGGTCCATGTGCCTAAAGGCATCCTCCATTCATAAAATGTTTGTAACAACTGGATTTAAACATTTGTTGATTGTAAGTTTGTGGAAAGCAATTCGAGGGAAGTGAATTCCAAAGAGTAGTAGCTCTGGGGATAAATGAATTCTGATAAGCAGAAGTTCTGCATTGTGGAGGAGAAAGTGTAATTCATGGGCGCTCTCAGCTGCCCCTACTTCTCTCGCAGCAAATAAAACGTATGGGAGACCTATATCCCAGTCCTTCACATTTTCCATGCAATAACACCGCAACATACTCTTGAGAGTCGAGTGCCACCTTTCCAAAACTCCCTGACTCTCGGGATGGTAGGCAGATGACACCACAGACTCTATCCCATGTTGCTGCATGGTCTGCTTAAACAGAGCAGAAGTAAAATTGGATCCCTGATCAGACTGGATCTCCTGAGGGTAGCCATAACGATAGAAATAGACAAGTAGGTTTTTGACAACAGTCTTAGCCATCCCGTTGCGCATGGGGTAAGCAGCTGGATACCGTGTTGCTACATCCATTACAGTTAGTAAACATTTATTGCCGGCACTAGTGGGGGGCAATGGGCCAACCATATCGATAACTACTTTGCTGAAGGGCGGCCCAATGACAGGGATGGGTTGTAACGGGGCTCTCGGGATGACCTGATTGGGTTTCCCAACAACTTGACAAGTGTGACACTGTGACACCCATGACACGACACTCACCTTTAACCCAGGCCACCAGAAAAGCTTGCTCAGAGCTGCCTCCGTCGTACGTGCCCCCAGGTGCCCTGCCAAAGGCACATCATGAGCTAATCTCAATAAGCTCTCACGGCACACCCTCGGTACTACTAACTGGTCCACTAATCCTGACCCGCCATCCCACTTTTTCTTGGGATCCTGATGTCTCCGATACAAGATCCCCTCGGACAAGAAAAAATCACCAGGCTGCGCATCCCCATCGCTCTCCAGTTCGACAGCACCATTACCACACGCCCTGACTTCAGGATCTTCCAGCTGCAAGGAACATATATCAGCAGGTGCGAGATTATCAAAGTTCATCTTAAATAATTTATTTCCACCTCCAATGTCCCGCTGAGCCATCCTTTCCTCACGCTGCGCATAACGATGCTGTCGCAGAGTCTCTTCCTGCCCTGCACCTGCACTAGCGGTGACAGGCCCCGGGGCCTCTCCAGACTCTAACATAGGTGCCAATAATGAGTCACCAAGAAACACTGCCGGCTCAAAACTCTCCAATTGACCACACTTCCCGTTTTCTTGTGACCTTTCCTCCCCGGTTTGATAGACTGAGGTGGTGGCTGCAAGGCTCCGGATGTCTGAGAACGCGTCACAACACACGCCATGGTTTGTACGCTACACTTCTCAACCCACTCCTGTTCCTCCCTACTAACGTCGGCCGCCTTCTCGGCAACGACCAAGGGTGAAACCTTAGAAGCAGGCACCGCAAAGTCGTTGCCGAGGAGGAGGTCGACGCCCCCAACAGGCAAGTTCTCTACATTTCCCATATCCAGCTCCTTCGCCACACCACCCACCTCCAGCTCCATCCGCACCAGCGGGTAGGACTTCGTAGCATTGATCTCCTGAACTACCACCACCCGAGCAGCGTTAATCGGTCTACCAGTAAAGTTCTTTAACAAGGTCTGAGAAGGCCCAGTATCACGCAATAGCTTAACTCCTCGCCTTTCGCCAGCCCACCTCACAAAACCATGCCCTCTATGACCCCCAAAGACGTCGCGGACAGGGTTCGAGCCTTCCGGACTCTTGAACACAGGCTGTGTCCCAACCTCTGACGAACTACCCTTGGCAAACTCAGAAGATATAGGCGACACCCCTATGCTGCGGACCAATGACACAACCTTGTTTGTTGGCTTGTTCGGACAAGCATTTGCAAAGTGACCCTCCTTGTGACATGCAAAGCACTCTTTACTCTTTGGTTTCCCTTGGGAGTGGGAGGTACCATTAGACTTCTTATACGGGACGGTATTTGGTTTATGTTCAGTTTTATTGTCAGTGCTACATGGTTTTGTGTATTTATGTGTATCAAAATTCTTGGGAGGGGGAGGGGTACGATCCTTTGCACCCGACTCACTTCTAGCTGCTGCTTCGCACCCTCGAATTAATGACAGTCGGAGGTCAGCCATTTCTGCTGCCTCCTGGAGAGTTCTAGGATTTTTTTCCTTTATATTTAATGTTAAGTCCCCGCCTGTGCACTTAAAGAACTGCTCCAAGAGAACCAGTTCACTCAACTCCTCAAAAGTAGCTGCCCTCTCAGAACGCAGCCAATGTCGTAGTGCATCAGACAAGTCCCGGGCGTGTTCTAGGAAGGTACTATCCTTGCCCTTAGTAACACCCCGAAACTTCAAGCGGTAAGTTTCTGGTTGTAACTCATAGGCCCGTAGCACAGCCTTCTTTAGCTCATCATAAACTACACAGGACTCTAAAGGTAGTGCATCATACGCTTTTAGCCCCTTTCCTAGGAGTCTTGATGAAACTAATGCTGCCCACTTTTCCTGAGGCCACTGGTGTTCCTGACACTTCTTCTCAAATCGCATAAAAAACTCAGCCACACCTAATTCATCGAACACAGGAACTAGTTTAAGCAGGTGCGACAATGATTGGCCCCGATGTCTGTTACCTCCCCCAGTATTTCGCGCTGTTACCTCCTCTCGAGATCTCTCCAGCTCCCTGTCAGCCCGATACCTAGTAGACTCTGCCTGCAGTTCAGCCTCTCGTATAGCTGTTCTCTCTGCAGCCTCAGCCTGCACACTAGCCTGTCTCTCGGCAGCCTCAACCTGAGCTCTAGCCTGTCTTTCGGCAGCCTCAACCTTGGCCATCTGAAGCCTAAACAACAAATCTGGAGTCAACCCTTGAGGAGGGGAAGGTGCATTTAATGGAGAGGGTCCCTGTGATTGAATTCCACGCTGCCATTGACCATCAACTTGGGGGTATGTACTAAATTCAGGCACCCTGACGTTTGATATTGGGGTAGAGTGGAGGGGGGGCTGGGGACCGGGGCCCCCAGTCGCCTCTCCACCCATGTCTCTCCCTTCTAAACCCAATATCAAAGTCCTCAGCTGATCTTTCCTCATGCCACTTAAACCCTGGTGACCCTGAAGACCTGCCACACACTTTAAGCCATACTTATTCAGCTTCAACACCCTGGCAGCGGTAAGGGGCACCTCTAAAAATCTTCTAGCACCCTCCTCGCTATCGACTAGCCACTCCACAGGTCTTTCTCCCTCCGAGCCCGTATCGTGACCTGACCCATCACTGTGTTCTGATGTATTAGACATGTTTGTGTACAGCAGTAATTATCACGGTTATAGAATGTGCCTTATCTCCTATGCAAGTATGTATATACTAATGTTATTTAAAGTCTTTAATGTGTTATATTGGTTGCTCCAAAAAAAAAAACTCTATGTCCACTGTATTCCTCTAATCATAAGGAATCTCAAAACAAATGACCACTATATTCCTCTGTTCAGTAAATCCTATGCAAGGTCGCCATTTGTTACGTCCTGGGATATATAAACACTGGGCTCTTTCTATTGGACTAGGTATGCGGCAACAAGCAACAACGGAAAACGCTAGATCCAACCCTTATCTATAAACCCAGGCAACAAAACCACCCTAAACCGTCAAGAGTCCTGCCTGGACAACGAGGTATCCTATGCCTCGGTTACAGGGTGCACGCACTATAGACTGCTGATAGTCAAGCAGGCTATATAAAAGATCACACAATTAAGTTGACTTAAAGCTTCAAGGAAAAGATAGATAACGGAATTAAATTGCAGAAACAATTTAATAACAAACTAGAAGAAAGTACATTTAACGTTACGTTAATTAATACAACTAATCACCCCTGCGTGAAAGAAGGTGAAAGCAACCAGTCCTCAAAACATCGTACAGGTAGACAAGATGCAGGTTTCTAAACTGCATGCGGCTACTGTAGGATCTGATGCTTAGCAAAGAAAGTAAGTTACGGATTTAGAGAACTCTTAACTCATAAGCAGGAATAAATACTAGTGATAGGACCTACAGTGTATAATGGCATAGGTATAATTAAATAAAGGCAGCAACTCGCAACATAACCACATACAGGTGTGCTTCTCACTCTTAGTCAGGCAAGCCTGCTCGGACAGAGTCTCTAAGCCACACTCTGACTCACAATGCTCACAAAAACGGTAACCTGTGGCACAATAACAAGCATACAGAGATAATAAACCCCTATATCTGCCAGGTGGCAGAGGTCTAGCCGGAAGGATATAGGCTTCGGATACCCGGGCTGAGCCACCTGCTCTAGCCTAGGGACGTTCCCAAGTCTGTGCGCCAAATTACTCTAATTGAAAGGGTGCTCTCTTGAGAGACTCAGATCGTAAGTATCTGACTCTCTCCTGGCGACCCTAAAACCAAAAGCAAGACGTGCTAGCGCAGTGCAGAGTGGACTTGGCAAGGGCCCTCACACAACACAACACTAGACACACAGGGACACAGACAAGAAAATGCCCCCAGACTCCCACGGGTAACCTAGTAAAGTCGTTCGAGTCCACAGGACTCGCACCAGCAGACTTTACTTAAAGGATCGCAAAAAGCCTCCCCTCCGGTCTAGCCCCTGCTAACCTGACACAAGAACACACTAGCAAGCATGAAACCAACAAATATGAGACAACAAAAAAGCTTCCTAGGTCTCATTAACAATTACATCTCTGCATAAAGCCCAAAATCCTATCTAGTTATCTGAGAGCTCGTCGTTAATACAATAATAGATATAAGGTCTATCAAGGGGATGGGATAATTAACACCTTACGAGCGGCCTATGCGGTTTATTTATGTGTACCGCACAGCGGGGTGTTTTTAGCCAAAATAGGGCTGTTTACGTGATCATTTTCATGCCTAAATAAGACCCAGAACGTAAAACAAGTACCTATCCCTGAAAGGGCATAAACAGAGCTTTCGAATGACACCATAACGATCCTTGTATGATGGATAGTTTTCTTGCAATAACCGTGCAACGCGAGTGCAAAAAGCAGGTAATTCGGTACTTTCAGAACATAATTGAGTATGTAGCGAGTGAGAGAGGGAGGAGGGAGCTGAGATTTGTGTCAGTAGCGCCGCGGTGGTCTGGAGCAGTCATACGCTCGCTAGTCTCCTGCCACCACTTGTCTCTCTCTCTCAGCCACATTACGTGCTGAAATTGCCACTCGAGTTATGTCGAGCGCCGCCACATAGTCCAGCTTTATTTAACTCGACTTATGTTGCTCGCCGCTAAATAAGGGTTAAATAGATTGGTGAAGTAGTGGAAGGAAGGTATAGAAAGTAAGAGAGAAAGTTTCTAAGTGGGGTTGAGAGGGATAGATATCAAGGGGGTCCGAAGGGTACGACAGTGAGGTGAGCTCTGAGTCTTGAATTTGTCTGGACCCCACCCTAGGCATGCAAAATACATCCCATGCTTGGCAACACTCAACACAGTTGCCGGGTCAAAATCCTCTACCCCGTGTGTGAGTCGAAACTAAGCCTAACGTTGCGATCAAATGCATATGGCAACGTTTTCAGGCTCGTCCCAAGCTGGCAAGCGAAGCAACGTCCCAAGCCGGTCTCTCTCTCCCGCTCGTCTCCTCCCGCCCTCACTAGACTTACATCTTATATATTATAATGAAATAATCAACTATCGAGAATAAAATATACTAAGATGCGTTGGTTAAAAATAAGGGCAGCTTCAAGCTGTGAAACAACATAAGAATATCCCAGACATTAGTTACATTGTCGTAGGATATATACTAAGGAAAAGCCTGCCGGCCGGCTGCCGCCAGCCGGTTTCTAAACGGCAGGGCAGCCGACGCGCGCGCATGCCCGCACGTGGTTACTATGCAGAAGCGTCACACCTTGCATTATTCTACAGATATTTTCACAGCAATTGTTCCGAGGAACTTGCTTCAATTGTGCCGCCCCTCCACATCTTTCCCCGTAGAACTAGGGCAGCTGAGAGCGCCCATGAATTTACACTTTCTCCTCCACAATGCAGAACTTCTGCTTATCAGCATTCATTTATCCCCAGAGCTACTACTCTTTGGAATTCACTTCCCTCGAATTGCTTTCCACAAACTTACAATCTACAAATGTTTAAATCCAGTTGTTACAAACATTTTATGAATGGAGGATGCCTTTAGGCACATGGACCTTTTTGTTTTATCTGTGTTTTGCCTTCCTCCGTTCATTGTCTCTTATGTAAGAAATTAATGCAGTCACTTAATCCTATTTTCTTGTATAATCAATATTTTCTTAAAAATGGTATATTTATGACATTTGTCAAAAACTTATTTAATAGTAGATATGATGTTGATGTGGCAAGTGAGGACTTGGACATTCTGGTGTCCAGAATTAACTGGGTACAGAGACATGAGGACAGATGCAGGCCTTGTTTTTATTATGGGTATTAACAATTCAAGTAAATAACATATATAATTTATTGATATAAATAACTTTAATCTATATTCTATTAGTTTTAAATAGTGTAAATAGATTATATGCTTTATATGGTCAAATACTAGGATATAAGATTTTACAGTTCTTGTGTATTAATATTGAGCAGCAGTTGGTATGATGATATGATCAGCACTGCAATTTAAATTGACATGTTAATTGAACATAAGCCATTTTGTAAATAATATTTTTTAACTATAATGCGTTTGCAATTAATTTGAATTCGAATATATATTTTGTGTCTGTATGTACTCTTTTACGAAATAAAGGAAATTGAATTGAATTGAATTGAGTCCCAGCAGCGACGGCTAGGAGCTGTCAGTAATGTACTTTCCTTGTAACTGCCTGTGTCAGGCTGTACCTGGTACCACGACCGTTTTGAGCACTGCTCTCGATATGGCAACACTTCTCAGCTTATATAAAACCCACTGAAGGGTTGGAGAAACAGTCTTTCTTCATCTCTTGAGGTGGAAGGTTGTTCTATCTTGCCATTTTGGCCACATTGCTTGGGACTGGGGGGGGGGGGGGGGACTTTTATTACTGTATCCTCCGGTACAGTAGGGATTAACAGTGAAACTAAGCTTCAGATATCTAAATGTACAGTTATTTAACCAATTGGTGTGTTTATCTTCTCGACATTTGATAAATTATTAACGAAAAACATTTGAAGTGTTTTGATAACTGTATTTGATTTAGTGGCAACGTAGCAATTAAACACAAACACACACACACACACACACACACACATACACACTCACACCCACTGTATATTATAGTAACCTACAACATACAAGTAATTGAGAAAAAAGTGTGCACAACAATAATCATAAAATATACAGTAATTGATTGTTGACTGTTATGTTAATACAATACTATCAGACAGATATTCCAATATTGAAGCTGCTTTGTTTGTTTGTTGCATACCGATTTTGTTTATAAAATTACAACTCTCCTTACTTACCATGTCTAATCACCTCAATTGATGCTCAATTGATGTATTTCACAAACAGTTATGCCTCATCATTAGATATTAACTATCTGCTTGGATATCTGTTTGATTATAAACAGCTTGAACTAACATCGTGCAATTTAAAAAAAATGCTTCATTGTGCTGCACTTTGCACCAAAGTTGGCAATTTATCAATAGATTATAGTTTAACGCAGGGATTGCATTATTTTACTTTACCACATACAGTATATAGCCTTTTTATACAGTCGCCAACAAAAGAACTCTCTAATTTGAGATTAAACATTAATATTATCATCTACTACCAGTCCATTGTATTAATCAATAGCTAAACCTTTTTAATCAAATATACTGTCAGCACATTCATGATGTCATATTTTTATCATCGCAATAATTCATGTGAGGTTTAGTACTGGAACAAGTTCGGAATTCCTACTTGTCACCCTACTTGTTGGTGATAATATTGTCTTGCCACCCTTCCCTCACTTGTCTCCTTTCTCTACGTTCATCTGTATCTGTGTTTATATTACATTCCGACTCCCTTGCACATAAATCACCGCCTCCCATTGTTATCATTGTGTACACTGTAAAATGTGTGTCCAGAAATTGACACTAAATCACCAGAAGACACCTCATGTCCTTTGCAGTAGCAGTAACTATAATGCTATAAAAGAGATATCATTCTGTTTATTTACGAAAAAAACATAACAAATTATTGCAACAATTTGAAACAAGGAATCTTCATGAAAATGTATTATTACACAATCATTATAGTGATCCTGATATATATATATATATATATATATATATATACAGTAGGTATGTAATTTACATTGTATACTCAATTCATCATTTAGTGTTTTTTTTTTTTTTTTTTTAAATGTGACAAATATACTCATCTATTTCAAGTAAATTAACACAGGTACTTTTCGCGACAACTATAGATTGGCAACTTGGGTCTAGCAACTTTTGAGATTAATTACATAGGAATTCAGTCACTTATGTTACGACTGCGGTTTAAATATATCAGGGTTCTTATTCATTGGACTAGTAATGGCATAAATGCTACAACGGAAAGCGCTAGATCCAACCTCTGATGTATATTCCCAGTGAACAAAGAACACAAATACTCTCCAGAGTTCTACATGCAATAATAGGTTATCAAACTCTCAATATATGTGCGTCTACTCTAGGCTTAATGTTATGTGAAAACAGCCTATTACTACCTATAACCGAAGGTGCTTGGTTATGGTCTGCAAAGTAAAGTGGTAAGAGAAGTTACACCTTACGTTACTTTAATCAATAAATGTCAGGCACTCCTGCATGAAAGAAAGTGCACTAAAGTCCTTCAACGCCAACAAGGAATCTTCTTTTAATGTTAGATGCTATCAAGATGCTCGAATCGGAAATGGAACCCAAAAAGGCAGGCAGCGGAACAATGCTCGTGCAGGCTATGCACACAAAAAGGCAGGATATATAATGCAGTCGGAGCCCAGAATATCCTAAACGCTACAACAATAATTATAATCGCCACGACAATGCAGTATTCCTATCAACAAAAAGAGCCTAAGTCGTTTGTGTCTCAATAAATCAAACTAGGCTGCGAAATGCTTGTGTAATCATAAAAGGGTATGCATAATAAGAGTAATTGGTTTAATATACTTAATGTCTACTATGACTGATAAAGTCTAGCTAGAGTCAATGATACGAGATACTGGTGCGCATGGCATGCCGCATAGCCTAGTGTAATCTCAAGTCTGTGCGTCAAATATTACGTTATAGGGAAGGGTAGCTCTTGAGAAACCTTAATACCGAAGTATTAAGCATTCTCCTGGCGTACCTCAAAGACAAACAACTGAGCCTAGAACAGTGCAGAATGGTATAGGCAAAAAGCCCTCATTCGTGCATGCTCTACTCTCAATGGCACACAGACTAGAATTTACCCAATCAACTCCAGTTCTCAGGTATGTCGTGCAGCTTTTAACTAAATCCAGCACTCATCGGAAACAATACCTTATAGTATCAGACTCCTAGTCTAGCATTATCTAATCTAGCAGAACACTAATAATTATAGGAAGCGGTACTGAACAATATGAATGCCAACCAATGCTTCGTGATCAACTTATCTTAACAACTAACATACATGGGTTATATAAGACCTTAACGCACAATACAACTGGCCAGCATGAAGCTGATTATGCAGAGTTAACCAGAGGAGGTATAATATTAATAAAAGGTGGTGAAAGATATGGAAAATGAGAGAGATAGGCAGAAGAAAAGGTTCTTAGGTGCAGTGAGGGAGACAGATATCAAAGGGATAAGAGGGATGCGTTCTAGAAACCAGATCTGAGGGAGAGAGTGGTAAGAAAGCTGTATATATGCTAGCACTAGCTCGAACCGCGTAGGAAAAGCGGTAACAAGTCCTCTAGCCAATCCAAAAGAGGCCCGCCAACCATGACGTCACCAAGCATGGTAAAAAACTCCTCCAACTAATCCCCAAGAGACCAGCCAGCTATGACGTCATCGAGTATAGCAAAAAACACTGCGCGCCTCACCACACTCTGTTCTACTCTCTCTCTCTCTCTCTCAAATCCTATCATTACTACTTAATGATAAAACATATACTTTGCAATTAAATATATAAAGCCTTGACATGGGTGAAAACAAAGAGCCTTTCTGGACTGCCCATGACACGAGCTTTCATATGAAATAAAGCACACAACAATACACCAACTGTAGCCACATCCACCGCCCTGGTGATCCTAGCGAGTCACTGTAGGACAAGCCATGCGGTTCTAACGGAGTGGTTAACGTCACACCCCCCCTCCCAAGATTTTTCTCAGAGGCCCAAGGCTCACAAAAATATGATTGTTGGAACCCATGCTATATCTCTACTTCCCATCACCCAGCGGCAGTAAAATATCTGGCACAGTTCTCAACAAAACATTTTACAAAATTATAACCCTCCCCAACACAATAGGTTAAATCATATGTAGTTATGCTCCTCAAGAGCGAGCTTCTCTAGCCCAGCATTCTGAGAGGAGTGCAACTCAGAATTACTGCTATAACATACTGAAAAAATTCAACTATGAAAGAAAGAGTTTTTATTTGATTTTTATGTTTTTAATTTGTTTATTTCGGCTGCAGTATAGGGGCCAGCCTAGTTTTTTCTTCTATACCAAACGCTCAACTCCTGCTTTACGACCCAATACGCTGGGCTACAACCGCGAGCCAACAAGCACCAAGCGCAAAATACTATTCAAACTAAAGCAGGAGGCTACCCGTGTGTCAATCTACCCAGGATCATATACCCTTGAACGACCATCTGCAACCACGTTGTCACAACCGGCAATATGGCGTATGTCTAGGCTATACTCCCGTAACATTAGCGACCATCTAATCTAGTGTGTGTCTAAGACACACTCTGTTCTACTCTCTCTCTCTCTCTCTCTCTCTCTCTCTCTCTCTCTCTCTCTCTCATATCCTATCATTACTACTTAATGATAAAACATATACTTTGCAATTAAATATATAAAGCCTTGACATGGGTGAAAACAAAGAGCCTTTCTGGACTGCCCATGACACGAGCTTTCATATGAAATAAAGCACACAACAATATACCAATTGTAGCCACATCCACCGCTCTGGCGATCCTAGCGAGTCACTGTAGGACAAACCATGCGGTTCTAACGGAGTGGTTAACGTCACATTTACAACACATTTCTGGCCAATTGTTCGTGCATGCATGTCTCTATGTTCCACAATTATTTATATGAAGTTATATCAGTATTGGTTCACTGTATTTCCTGAGCTGGTTCTTCTTAGTTAGTTGTATGGAATTCTTTCCTTTGGATATCTACTTTGATAAATAATTTTAAGGGGTACAAGCATTTCCACACTTAACCGAATTGAAGATTGACAACATTGTTATTGCCAAGCGATTTTTTGGAAGAATGAAAAGTGTAGTTTTGCTTTTCTTTCTACTTAAAATATGTGTGTGATAACCCGGGTTCGAATCCCGGTGGATCATATATACTTTAATTAATTTCATTGGGGGTGTGGTGGTGAGATTAATATAAATAATATTATTAGTAGGTTTAGGGATATTTCTTCGAGAGGCCGGTCTATATGATCTGTGCCCCATGAATATTCTTTCCTCTCACTTAAACAGTAGGCTACCATAGTGCGGTTGGGAATATGAACATGATTAGATTAATATCCAGTATTCGAGAATGGATAATAAGTCGTAGGCGTGTGCATAAACCTTTAACCGTCCTGGTGGTGTAATGGTTAAGGTGGCAAAAATATGTGTATGATAACCCGGGTTCGAATCCCGGTGGATCATATATACTTTAATTAATTTCATTGGGGGTGTGGTGGTGAGATTAATATAAATAATATATTACACACCCACCCAAAATATTCAGTTCACTCAAATCGCTAGCAGTACAGATATTTTAAGGTATTTTCTGTTATCCGCCTACAAGGTAGGTGGACCCTGCTGTGTACTGGAACAGAATGAAGATATGTATATCCCATCCCCTGCATGTGCATATGAGGCACCAAAAACAGTGCGGGTGGAATTGTTAACCTTGGCAGGAAACCTGTCTAAAGGAAGGAAACCCCTATCAACAAATTAACCCACCAATTTGAAAATCAAGCCTCTTGCGTGTGGATAAATTTATATGTTTAACTGTCCACTACTGCTCACTACTTTTCGCTGCCACGAGACAATACAGGTATGTTATCGCTCTGTATTAAACCACAATAATCGCCTCTACATCCAAGAATAGAGTAAGACTCATATTATTAGAAAACATGAAACAAATCCCAAAGTATCATATTGAAAATCGATATACAGTAAACTAAATATTAAATAGTTGTTCCGAGTTTACACCAACATAATTTCGATATATGCTGAGCAATATTTGTTTTATGAAATAGGAAGTATTCTTCATGATTATTCCAATTATGTCATCAACATTTATTTATCATCAATACATTTTTAGATATGAATAAATTAAAACTCGGAACTCGGCGCTTCAAAATTGTAGATGAGTAACCAAAATATTCATATTACATCAATTTTGAACCACAAGCTTTTTCTTCACTACAATTAATTATATTTCAATAAAAAGAGGAAAGGCCGATCTACAATATTACCAGAGCAAAACCTACATTCATAATTATGATCATTGACAAAAGTGATGCCGATTCATTTTTGTTTTGTTTTCCAATATCCAAATTCGTATGGCCTTAAATAATCATTTTGAGTAACGACAATAGGTTTGTCTATATGAAATGATAAGTCTTTTTTCACGGACTTTCCAAAAATCTAATAAAAAAAATTCTATTGTCAATAGTTGATTTTCTATGAATTTTTATAACTACGCATTTATAAAACATGATTCAAATCACTCGTACCCATTTGAAATTCAAACAAGTTATATGGTACACTAGTATTAGCTTACACTGTATATATAATAACAATAACAAATCTAAGATACACAACCTTACCAAAAATGTTTTACACTCATCATTTGGTTTACAAGCTGACGAACCAGCGCAATTTGCAGGTCCAACTCAATGATACTCTTTGCTTCATTGTCAACATGATACTGAGGAGTAAGCTTGCTTCAGCTGTGATAGCAGGATGACAATGCCTAATACAAGGTTGCAAATGGTTTAATTTTAAGCTCGGCATACATAGCTACCCGTAGCTCTTTTTATACGCAAATTGCGCCATACGTTTCCTATAACCAAATTTCTAAAATTTCTAGGGCTCTCTAGGTCGTAAGATGCATCCGGGCGCATTTAAAGACACCATTCCTAAGGATGCAATTTGCATCTGTAGGCATAAAGGGGCTATTTCAAACCACCTGGCTGAGTTAGGATCTTTTATTTGGTAAAAGCAACCTAAAATCAGTAAGTATACCAAGGGTCGAGAAAATTACCCCTTTGCCAGATCGAACTTTCGGCTCTGTTGGGTAGGCTTGTCAACTTATCGCGGCTGATGGTTGACATGGTTGCTCTTTCTGAAGTTAGGTTGTCAGGCAACGGCAAAACCAGATGTGATGGTTCATTGTTGATCTGGCCACAGAAATAGTGGCTGAAGTTAGGGAGGTGGATGGAAGTATGGTGTTCTCCTCCACCTTAGCAGCCATTGGGGTATCATTTAACAACGACATTAAATTTTCGGAAAGAGGAATACTTATGGCAGTTTTTACCACATGTTTTCCTTGTGGTCGTACGTAAGCTGAGTAAAATTCTATTCACACATACAGCAAGTGATAAAGGGACCATAAACACTCCATCACGCAACACGATCATTATTAAAGAGCCATATATAATGCCTATTGCATTAAAGGTTGAATACAGTAGGAACGGAGTTTATTGCAACGTGATGGTAAAGGGCTACAATTTGCGTCCATATATTGTTCCAGCAACTACCAGCTATTTCGCTCTCTCAACAAATCACAACTGAAAGCAGGATTTTGTTAATGCAACTAAGATAGTAAATAAAACAGCCCTGCTCTACTTCCTTAGCATCATATTGGGTTATTTCTGGTAAATCGAAGCTTAACATTGTAGTCAAGGTTTGTTCTGAATTGTTGATGTACATTAAATTCTGTTATCAAAAGAAAGACAGAAACGTGTAATTATGAGGGAAAGCCAGCAATATTTAGCGTGAATGTAAAATTGGCTGTACAAGTAGATAATACACATGATAAACTTGATTTAGTGGAACGTGAATACACAAACGGGCATTAATTGACGAAGGCCATGTTAACCTTCTCACGTTCTTGACGCAATGTTGAGGCTATTAGGGATACTTTAGAGCCTTTGTTACCATCAGGGGTATTTAGAAACCTTTAGTTTAGTTACTTAAACACTGCAGTTGTCTTTGAGTTAGCTGTGAGCAGAAAACTAATTTTGGAGAGGTAATTATAAGAGTGAGAGAACTCTATTTCTTATTGCTAATCTGGCAACCTCTGCGTCATATGGTCATGAGAGGGTTAAGTAAGTTCTTCATGGATAATGATCACGATTGTACCAAAACCATGGGGAGATTGTAGGCACCAATTGAACAGTTTAATACCCAAGAGAGGCTATAGTTATGTGATAGGGATTCACTGAAACTCCTGTTCCATTTGCTTGATCTCTCTTACCGGTACTGTTTATCTTTGTGCCTCACCTACACAGAGAGTTATCCAGCTAGATCTCACAAACACTCTATTTCTCTCCTTCACCACACCACACAAGCACACAACACTTCTTTCAAATACTCCAACATATAATATAAAATACAACATGATAACGTCACATGGCCTAGCCCCGGAGTCCCCATGAGGGGGGACCCTTAATGCCCCCTAACCACAACACTAATACCTACCCAACAACCCCTCAAAGTGTCTTAGTCCATGATCTGACAGGCTCACTATCTAACCTCTACTCTGTTGAATACCACTTATACTGCAACAAACCTGGTCTTCTTTTCCTCACCAAAACCCAGTTGTCAGAAGCAAATGAAAGCAAACTCTTATCACTAGCCTCCTACTATCTCTATTCTCAATCTCCAGCCAAGGGTGGATGTTATGTATATGTGCGCAATATTCTTACTTGCTCTCGTATTCCCAAGTTGTCTGTAATTAATTATCTACTCTCTCGCATAAGCTTTCTTGTCACTCGCAAGCTAAATATGTCTGTACTGTTTATCTATCCCTTAATTCTACTGACTATTCAACATTATTTGACTATCTTACCTCTAAAGTGGAACACATTTTATCCGTCTCGCCCTTCTCTGAAATCTACATCTTGGGCGATTTCAACGTTCACCACCGCTAATTTATCTCTTCTCATTTCACTGACCAACCTGGTGAACAAACCTACATCTTTTCTATCCAAATGACCAGGAGCAGCTAGTTCAGCACCCTACTAGTATCCCTGACTGCCTTGGAGAGCGGCCCAACATTCTTGACTTATTTGTAACCTCTAATCCTTCTGCTTACTCCTTAAATATGTTCTCTCTGTTGGGCTCCTCAGATAATAACCTTATCTCTGTTACCTGTCCTATCTCTCCAGTACGGCAGTCTGATCCTCCCAGCCGGCGGCGCTTGTGGCACTCCCATACTGCCGACAGGGGGTCTCTTCGTCAGCACCTCTTTGATTATTCATAGAATGATATTTGCTTCCGTGGCCGGCGACCCGTGGATTGAGCTGAACGTATACCCAAGGTAATCATCTCAGGCATGGATTCGTACATTAGATTTTCTTTCTCGCAGTCTAATGCAAAACTATATTGTACTCAAGATTGTTCTACTGCAATTAGGAGGAAGCATTCAAATGAATGAGAAAGTACGGGAGCGGTGTGGTGTGGATGTAGATGTGCAGGAAAGTGTGAAAAGGAACACCTTTAGATGGTTCGGCCATGTGGAACGTATGGAAAGCGAAAGAATGACTATGAGAGTGTACAATAACGAGATGGAAGGACAGAGAGGGATTAGTAAACCGAGAGAGAGGTGGAAGGATGGAGTTAGGAAGTGTATGCGTGAAAGCGGTGCTGGATGGGAGGAAGGGTGTCGACTGGCTGGGGACAGAGGTACATGGGGGCGTTTCGTTCGTGGCCTCCCCTTCGGGGATCACAGCGTCCGGCAATAGAGGCAATAGATAGATGGATTCAAATGGTACT
The DNA here is from genome assembly GCA_032716605.1 of Paralithodes platypus. Taxonomy (NCBI): domain Eukaryota; kingdom Metazoa; phylum Arthropoda; class Malacostraca; order Decapoda; family Lithodidae; genus Paralithodes; species Paralithodes platypus. The sequence goes on from CM064512.1 coordinate 39,926,601, forward strand.
ATTGCCTTTAATTTCAAGAATCTTATACTCTATGTTTCTGCCCGGTACCAAGCCAAATCGGATCTTCGATTTGCCAAAAACTCTGTCATCAATATTTAATGTTCTGAACTTTCCAACTCATGCTCTTCCCAAGTTTTCGAGCATCTAAACAAAAATATCTGCAACAATCTTACTTCCTTGTCTTTCCCACCCTTTATCAACTATGACAGCACCACCATCATTTATTCCTTTGACAAGGCTGAACTCTTCGCTCAAACTCCTTGTTTGATTCCGGTTCGATTCCTCCCTCACCATCCCCTTCTCTCTTACTTATCCCAAATGTCTTAATTTCTTCTAAGAAAGAACTTTCTGTCCTCTCTGGGCTTAATACCAAGAAGGTGTACGGACCAGATGGTGTTCCCTGTTGGACTCAAAAACTGTCCATCTGTGTTGATTCCCTACCTAGACAAGCTCTTCCTTCTCTGTCTTTCCTCTAACATCTTCCCTTCTTGCTGGAAATTTGCCCTCATTCAACCTGTCCTAAAGAAGGGTGACTGCTCTTAGCCATCCAACTAACAATTGCTCTTATTTCTTGCATATATAAAGTTCTTTAATCTTCCCATAATCTACTTTAAGAACGCCAGTATGGTTTTCTTAAGGGCTGCTCTATTGGTGATCTTCATTCTTATCTTATTAACTCTTGGACATCCTTCTTCCGGGCCTTCAGTGAGACTTTTTCAACTGTGCTAGACAAATCTAAAGCAATCAATAGAGTCTTTCACATATATCTAATTTCTAAACTAACCTTCTACGATTTCTATTCCTCCATCTGTGGTTTTATCTCCAATTTCCTCTCTGGCAATTCTATAGCTGCGGTTGTGGATGGACATTGCTCACTTCCTCAACCTATCAACTCCAATGTTCCTCAGGGTTCTGTTCTATCTCTAGTTCTCTTTCAAATATTCATTATGATCTTTTCAATTATACCTCTATTCCTATTAACTTCTATGCTGATCACTTTACCTAATACGATTCAACTATTTTATAACAAAAACTATCCCTGTAATCACTTAAAACTCACATGATGTTGCCATAGTACGCCTATCTTCTGACCTGTCAAATATTTCCGATTGGGGCAGAGAAAATCTTGTTTTGTTCTGTTTCTTTGTTTTTTATATGTGGATGAGGGAGACAAAATGCAAAACTGCCTGTGACGAGTGCCTTCCTCAGAGTTGAAAGAGTGACAGGGCCAAAATCAAGGAATGTTCGAGCCAAAATGTCTGGACACACGGAATTTGAAACAATTTAAGTCATTGGATGAGGGAAAGATGGATTCATGGAGAGAGTTCCAGAGCTCAGCTGTTGAATAGAAGAAAGACTGGGAGTATCGTTTCACTCTAGAGTTGGAGAGTTGTACATAATAGGGGTGGGATTCTGTTTCAAGATGGGTACTACGTACTCTACGTAGAGGAGGACGTATACACAGAGATCTCTCTGAGGAACACTGATTATTGTAGTAGCGATAGAATAGCGAAAAGAATGCAAAATTGCGGGGAAGAGAGAGAGATTGCAAAGAATCGGTGAGTGGACGGGAGTTAATGATACAAAAGGCTTTACTTTCTACTTTGTCTAGAAGTTCTGTGTGAGAGGATCATCCCCTCACAATATAAGGACGCACTGTGCCCCTATACAGAGCAAGTAGCTGTGCAGGGGTAAAGAACCCATTGAGGCGGTTGAGCACACACAGTTTCTGGGAGCCCACCTCAGCAAGAGTGATGATATGGTCCTTCCAAGAGAGAATAGAAGAAAAAGAGACACCAAGAATACAGAGAAAAGATGAAGGTTGATTTTTGTATTGTTGTTTTGGAAGCATTAAATGTAACAAGGTTTGCTTTGCCCCAATTGGAAATGGTAGTTTGATCAGAAGATAAGGGTTGTATGGCTTCATTAAGTTTGTTTTTAAGGGATTGCTTGCTGGGGCGTTCTGAAAAACTAGTTTAATAGTGTAAGGTAGAGTCGTCTGCATATGAATGGATGGGACTGGGGGTACAGTTGAGAAGATAATTTATGAACATTTGAAAGATAATTGGAAACTTTCATTGTTTCCAAAGCATAATGTCTTCATCTATGTATCTGTCACAATCTTCCACACAACCATCCCTTACTCTTCCACAGCACACAAATCAATTCTTCATCTTCTTTCGTTATTCTTGGTGTCTCTTTTTCGCCTAACGTTTCTGTGAAGGACCATAGCACCACCCTTGCTAAAACAGCTTCCCAAAGGTTAGCTGTGCTCAACCATATCTGTGGTTCTTTACCCCCACACAGCTTCTTGCTCTGTACAAAGGCACTGTGCGCCCATGTATCGAGTATGCTTGTGGAGTTCCACCCATATCACATTTTTCCGAAGGGTAGAGTCAGAAGCATTTCGTCTCAGCAATTACTCTCTTCTTCTTACTAATTATCTACAATCTCTCTCTACACGCTACAATATTGCACTTATCTCATTATTCTACAGATATTTAAATAATCAGTGTTCTTCAGAGCTCTCTCAGTGTATTTTGTGTTTTCTTTGTGAGTGAGGAAGGCAAAAGGCAGAACTGCCCGCAGTGAGTGCCTTTCCCATAGTTGAAAGAGTGACAGGGCCAAAATCAAGTGACGTTCGAGCCAAATGCCTGGACACACAGAATTTGAAGTAATTTAAGTCATAGGAAGGAGGAAAAACTTATTCTGGGAGAGAGGTTCCAGAGCTCAGCTGTTGAATAGAAGAAAGACTAAGAGTAACGTTTCACTCTTGGGTTGGAGAGTTTCACAGAGTAGGGGTGGTATTGTGTTGCAAGATGTGTACCACATGCCCTACGTAAAGGAGGTTGTATACACTGGGAAAGCTCTGAGGAACACTGATTTTTATAGTAGTGATATAATAGCGAGAGAGATGCAACATTGCGGCGGAGAGAGAGAGATTGCAGAGAGTTGGTGAGTGGACGGGAGTTAATGATACGAAAGGCCTTCCTTTCAACTTTGTCTACGAGAGCGGCGTGAGAGGATCCTCCCCACACATGTGAACAGTATTCAATACAAGGACGCACTGAGCCCCTGTACAGAGCAAGAAGCTGTGCAGGGGTAAAGAACCCCCTGAGGCGGTTGAGCACAACCAGCTTCTGGGAGACTGCCTTAGTAAGACTGGTAATATGGTCCTTCCAAATGAGAGCAGAAGAAAAAGAGACACCGAGAATATTTAGAGTAGATGAACGATCGATTTTTGTATTGTTGAAGAATATGGGATAGTCCACTGGGAGTTCCGGATGGGTAGATAGATGGAGAAATTGGGTTTTGGAAGCATAAAAGGTAACAAGGTTTTCTCTGTCCCAATTGGAGATAGTAGTTAAATCAGAATTTAAGTATTCTATGGCTTCATTACGTTTGTCTTTGAGGGATTGCTGGCTGGGGCGTTCTGAAAAACTAATTGCGTAGTGTAAGGTTGAGTCGTCTGCGTAAGAATGGATGAGACTGGAGATACAGTTGAGAAGATCATCTATGAAAATTAGAAAGAGAATAGGAGATAGTAGAGAGCCCTGAGGAACTCCGGAGCCGATAGGTTGAGGAAGTGAGCGATGGCCGTCCACAACCGCAGCTATGGAACGGCCGGAAAGGAAATTAGAGACAAAGGCACAGATGGAGTGACAGAAACCAGAGGGTAGTTTAGAAATTAAAGATTTGTGCCAGTCTCTATCCAAGGCTTTCGATATGTCTAGTGCAATAGAAAAAGTCTCACCGAAGTCCCGAAAGGAGGATGACCAAGAGTTAGTAAGATATGAATGAAGATCACCAGTAGAGCAACCCTTGAGGAAGCCATACTGGCGATCTGAGAGTAGATTATGAGAAGAGAAATGCTTAAGAAATTTGGAAGCAAGAATAGTTTCAAAAACTTTAGAAATACAAGAGATGAGAGCAATTGGACGATAGTTGGAGAGTTGACAGCAGTCACCCTTCTTTGGGACAGGTTTAATGAGAGCAAATGTCCAGCATGAAGGGAAGACGTTAGAGGATAGACAGAGGCGAAAGAGTTTACCTAGGCAGGGAGTCAGCATTGAAGCACAGTTTTTGAGTACAACAGGAGGAACACCGTCCGGACCATACGCCTTCTTAGTATTAAGCCCAGAGAGGGTAGAAAGTACATCTTTAGAAGAGATTAGGATATTAGACATAAGTAGGAGAGAGGAGGGTGGAGAGGGAGGAATAACACTGGAATCATCCAAGGTGGAGTTTCTAGCAAAAGTTTGAGCGAAGAGTTTAGAATTGTCAGAGGAATAAGTGATGGTTGTGCCATCAGAGTGGGAAAGGGGAGGGAAAGACGAGGAAGATAAATTATTGGAGAGGTTTTTGGCTTGTGACTCTCCTGCATAGTAGCCACGTGCGGGCATGCGCGAGTGTCGGCTGCCCAGCCATTTAGAAACCGGCTGGCGGCAGCCGGCCGGACGGCTTTTCCTTAGTATATAGCCTACGACAATGTAACTAATGTCTGGGATATTCTTATGTTGTTTCACAGCTTGAAGCTGCCCTTATTCTTAACCAACACATCTTAGTATATTTTATTCTCGATAGTTGATTGTTTCATTATAATACATAAGATGCATTGTAGTGAAGGAGAGAGAGAGAGCGAGCGAGCAGGGTGGGGGAGGTGAGTGTTGCTTTTCCTCCTCCTCCCTCCTCCCTCCCGGAGGAGTTGCTCGCCCGCGTGGTCTTTTCTCTCGGTTTTGATTGGCTGGTGGTTCCTGGCGCCTTCTGCAGGCCTGCTGCCGGGTGACGTAGCGGCCTGTGATTGGCTGACCACCGTGCCTTTGTGTGGGATCCTGGAGGGGTCCAGAGGAGCTATTCTCCTCAGAGCTCACCTCACTGTCATACCCTTCGGACCCCCTTGATATCTATCCCTCTCAACCCCACTTAGAAACTTTCTCTCTTACTTTGTATACCTTCTTTCCACTACTTCACCAATCTATTTAATTATCCCATCCCCTTGATAGACCTTATATCTATTATTGTATTAACGACGAGCTCTCAGATAATTAGATAGGATTTTGGGCCTTATGCAGAGATGTAATTGTTAATGAGACCTAGGAAGCTTTTTTGTTGTCTCATATTTGGTGGTTTCATGCTTGCTAGTGTGTTCTTGTGGCAGGTGAGCAGGGGCTAGACCGGAGGGGAGGCTTTTTGCGATCCTTTAAGTAAAGTCTGCTGGTGCGAGTCCTGTGGACGTGCACGACTTTACTAGGATACCCGTGGGAGTCTGGGGGCATTTTCTTGTCTGTGTGCCTGTGTGTCTAGTGTTGTGTTGTGTGAGGGCCCTTGCCTAGTCCACTCAGCACTGCGCTAGCACGCCTTGCGTTTGTTTTAGGATCGCCAGGAGAGAGTCAGATACTTGGGATCTGAGTCTCTCAAGAGAGCACCCTTTCAATTAGAGTAATTTGGCGCACAAACTTGGGAACGTCCCTAGGCTAGAGCAGGTGGCTCAGCCCGGGTATCCGAAGCCTATATCCTTCCGGCTAGACCTCTGCCACCTGGCAGATTAACAGCTAGCGGTTTATTATATCTGTATGCTTGTTATTGTGCCACAGTTTACCGTCTTTGTGAGCATTGTGAGTCAGGGTGTTGCTTAGAGACTCTGTCCGAGCAGGCTTGCCTGACTAAGAGTGAGAAGCACACCTGTATGTGGTTATGTTGCGAGTGGCTGCCTTTATTTAATTATACCTATGCCATTATACACTGTAGGTCCTATCACTAGTATTTATTCCTGCTTATTAGTTAAGAGTTCTCTAAATCCGTAACGTACTTTCTTTGCTAAGCATCAGATCCTACAGTAGCCGCATGCAGTTTAGAAACCTGCATCTTGTCTACCTGTACGATGTTTTGAGGACTGTTTGCTCTCACCTTCTTTCACGCAGGGGTGATTAGTTGTATTAATTAACGTAACGTTAAATGTACTTTCTTCTAGTTTGTTATTAAATTGTTTCTGCAATTTAATTCCGTTATCTATCTTTTCCTTGAAGCTTTAAGTCAACTTGATTGTGTGATCTTTTATATAGCCTGCTTGACTATCAGCAGTCTATAGTGCGTGCACCCTGTAACCGAGTCTTAGGATACCTCGTTGTCCAGGCAGGACTCTTGACGGTTTAGGGTGGTTTGTTGCCTGGGTTTATAGATAAGGGTTGGATCTGGCGTTTTCCGTTGTTGCTTGTTGCCGTATACCTAGTCCAATAGAAAGAGCCCAGTGTTTATATATCCCAGGACGTAACAAATGGCGACCTTGCATAGGATTTACTGAACAGAGGAATATAGTGGTCATTTGTTTTGAGATTCCTTATGATTAGAGGAATACAGTGGACATCGTTTTTTTTTGGAGCAACCAATATAACACATTAAAGACTTTAAATAACATTAGTATATACATACTTGCATAGGAGATAAGGCACATTCTATAACCGTGATAATTACTGCAGTGCACAAACATGTCTAATACATCAGAACACAGTGGTGGGTCAGGTCACGATACGGGCTCGGAGGGAGAAAGACCTGTGGAGTGGCTAGTCGATAGCGAGGAGGGTGTTAGAAGATTTTTAGAGGTGCCCCTTACCGCTGCCAGGGTGTTGAAGCTGAATAAGTATGGCTTAAAGTGTGTGGCAGGTCTTCAGGGTCACCAGGGTTTAAGTGGCATGAGGAAAGATCAGCTGAGGACTTTGATATTGGGTTTAGAAGGGAGAGACCTGGGTGGAGAGGCGACTGGGGGCCCCGGTCCCCAGCCCCCCCTCCACTCTACCCCCATATCAAACGTCAGAGTGCCTGAATTTAGTACATACCCCCAAGTTGATGGTCAATGGTAGCGTGGAATTCAATCACAGGGACCCTCCCCATTAAATGCATCTTCCCCTCCTCAAGGGTTGACTCCAGATTTGTTGTTTCGGCTTGAGATGGCGAAGGTTGAGGCTGCTCGAGCTCAGGTTGAGTCTGCCGAGAGACAGGCTAGTGTGCAGGCTGAGGTTGCTAGAGCTCAGGTTGAGGCTGCTAGAGCTCAGGCTGAGGCTGCAGAGAGAACAGCTATACGAGAGGCTGAACTGCAGGCAGAGTCTACTAGGTATCGGGCTGACAGGGAGCTGGAGAGATCTCGAGTGGAGGTAACAGGGCGAAATATTGGGGGTCAATCATTGTCGCACCTGCTTAAACTAGTTCCTGTGTTCGATGAATCACGTGTGACTGAGTTTTTTATGCGATTTGAGAAGAAGTGTCAGGAACACCAGTGGCCTCAGGAAAAGTGGGCAGCATTAGTTTCATCAAGACTCCTAGGAAAGGGGCTAAAAGCGTATGATGCACTACCTTTAGAGTCCTGTGTAGTTTATGATGAGCTAAAGAAGGCTGTGCTACGGGCCTATGAGTTACAACCAGAAACTTACCGCTTGAAGTTTCGGGGTGTTACTAAGGGCAAGGATAGTACCGTCCTAGAACACGCCCGGGACTTGTCTGATGCACTACGACATTGGCTGCGTTCTGAGAGGGCAGCTACTTTTGAGGAGTTGAGTGAGCTGGTTCTCTTGGAGCAGTTCTTTAAGTGCACAGGCGGGGACTTAACATTAAATATAAAGGAAAAAAATCCTAGAACTCTCCAGGAGGCAGCAGAAATGGCTGACCTCCGATTGTCATTAATTCGAGGATGCGAAGCAGCAGCTAGGAGTGAGTCGGGTGCAAAGGATCGTACCCCTCCCCCTCCCAAGAATTTTGATACACATAAATACACAAAACCATGTAGCACTGACAATAAAACTGAACATAAACCAAATACCGTCCCGTATAAGAAGTCTAATGGTACCTCCCACTCTCAAGGGAAACCAAAGAGTAAAGAGTGCTTTGCATGTCACCAGGAGGGTCACTTTGCAAATGCTTGTCCGAACAAGCCACCAAACAAGGTTGTGTCATTGGTCCGCAGCATAGGGGTGTCGCCTATATCTTCTGAGTTTGCCCAGGGTAGTTCGTCAGAGGTTGGGACACAGCCTGTGTACAAGAGTCCGGAAGGCTCGAACCCTGTCCGCGACGTCTTTGGGGGTCATAGAGGGCATGGTTTTGTGAGGTGGGCTGGCGAAAGGCGAGGAGTTAAGCTATTGCGTGATACTGGGGCTTCTCAGACCTTGTTAAGGAACTTTACTGGTAGACCGATTAACGCTGCTCGGGTGGTGGTAGTTCAGGGGATCAATGCTACGAAGTCCTACCCGCTGGTGCGGATGGAGCTGGAGGTGGGTGGTGTGGCGAAGGAGCTGGATGTGGGAATTGTAGAGAACTTGCCTGTTGGGGGCGTCGACCTCCTCCTCGGCAACGACTTTGCGGTGCCTGCTTCTAAGGTTTCACCCTTGGTCGTTGCCGAGAAGGCGGCCGACGTTAGTAGGGAGGAACAGGAGTGGGTTGAGAAGTGTAGCGTTCAAACCATGGCGGGTGTTGTGACGCGTTCCCAGACATCCGGAGCCTTGCAGCCACCACCTCAGTCTATCAAACCGCGGAGGAAAGGTCACAAGAAAACGGGAAGTGTTGGTCAATTGGAGAGTTTTGAGCCGGCAGTGTTTCTTGGTGACTCATTATTGGCACCTATGTTAGAGTCTGGAGAGGCCCCAGGACCTGTCACAGCTAGTGAGGAGGTAGGGCAGGAAGAGACTCCGAGGCAGCAACGTTACACACGGAGAAAAAAAGGGTTGCTCAGTTTGATATTGGGGGAGGACTTGGGTTGCTTCGGAAGCATCTAGACAGGTCGGTTTCCTCAGATATTTGTAAACTGCAGTTGGAGGATCCGGAAGTTCAGAAGTGTGGTAATGGTGCTGTCGTGATCAAACACGAGGACGGGGAAACATGTCATGTGAACCTATTGGAGGAGTTTGTGAGGCAACCACCTGAGCAGCCTACTGTCCCTGCGTTGGTCTGCAGCGGCCAAGGTGGAGTACAAAGGAGTACAATGGAAATCAAGCAACAACAGATCTAGTGACCCTTCTAGGTTGCTTGTCCTCCAAAACACTGAGGATCAAGTGTCCAAACAGTGGTTTAGAGTGGGTAAGGGAACATTGGAAAGGGAATTACTGCCCTGGAACTAATGTCCGTGGCAGGATTAGGAAGTTAGTAGGGGACAGAGGGGTTAGTAACTGAGGGGGGGGATAAAATAAAGTTATTCATTTACAAACACAGTCAGTCGCGGGTTTGATGCAAGATATTTGTCTAGCGGAGTTTAAATGAATCAACGGTGATGCAGTCTATAACGTTTCGGGGAAGCCCATTCCACAAGTTGACAACTCGATTGAAGAAGAAATTCTTAGATTCGTGTGAGTTAAAAGATTTACCAATAATTTTGCAACCATTTCCCCGCGTGTAATTAGATTGGTCGATAGTGAAGTACTTACTAGAGTTCATATTGTCGATGCCTTTGATGATTTTGAACACTTGAATTAAGTCACCTCTTAATCTGCGCTGGGTTAAAGGAAATAGATTTAATTCTCTAAGACGCTCTTCGTATGGTTTGTTCTTTAGGCTAGGTATCATTTTGGTAACTCTACGTTGAACTCGTTCTAGCTTGTTTATATCTTTTTGGTAATAAGGGCACCAGGATTGAACGCAGTATTCCAGAAGAGGGCGGACTAAGGAATTGTAAAGGGTTAGGATAACTTCTTTGGATTTATGCTCAAATGACCTGCCTATAAAGCCAATTATTTTGTTTGCCTTCTTAACAACTTCTTAACATTGTTGACTCGGTTTTAGGTTACTCGATATTGTTACTCCCAGATCGGTTTCTCTGTTTACATTCTTAAGCTGAGTGCCATTCATCGAATAGTTTGCTTTCTCATTTAGGTATCCGATATGTAGTACTTTACATTTATCCGCATTGAAACTCATTTGCCAAATTTGGGCCCAACATGACAATTTATCTAGATTGTGTTGCATATCGTCAACTTGTTCTTTTGAGAGTACGCTATTTGCAATTTTTGTATCGTCAGCAAATTTTGAGTTTGTACAGGTGAGACCCTCATCTATGTCGTTGATGTAAATTAGAAAGAGAATTGGTCCTAGTACCGATCCCTGGGGTACCCCGCTACTTACATTGGTCCATTTAGATGCCTTACCGTTTATGACTACTCTTTGCTTTCTGTCGCTGAGCCAATTTTCTATCCATTTCAACACACACCGTCTTGTATTCCATGCGCTTTTAGTTTTAGCAGTAAACGTTTGTGGGGAACTTTGTCAAAGGCCTTTTGAAAATCAAGGTATATAATATCTACAGCTTTACTCTCATCGTAGAGGTTGAGGATATCGTGGAAGAAGTCTAAGAGGTTTGTTAAACAGGAACGTTTTTTACGAAAGCCGTGTTGAGTATCTTTAAGTATGTTATTTTCCTCTAAGTGATTTACGAGTCGGTGTCGTATGACCGTTTCTAGCATTTTACATACAACTGAGGTTAAGCTAATTGGACGATAGTTACTGGGTAGGGATTTGCTGCCTTTTTTGAATATCGGTGTTACGTTGGCTAGCTTCCACTGATCAGGCATAGTTCCAGACTGCAAGGATTTATTGTATAGTAATGTCAGTGGTTTGGAGAGCTCATCCTTAGCTTCCTTTAGAACTCTAGGCGAGATTGTATCAGGTCCAGGCGTTTTATTTACCTTGAGTTTATCTAAACAATTCAATACTTCTCTCTCTGTAACGGTGATATTGCTTAGAACATCTGAATTATCAATCTGAATCGGCGATGGTGTAGGGATATCACTGAGGTCTTCTGTTGTAAAAACTGATGCAAAGAAGGTATTGAGGGCATTACTCATTTGTACTTCGTCTTTGGTGTATTCTCCATTTTCATCGAATAACGGTCCAACAGTTGAAGTAACTACTTTTTTCTTTCTGATATAACTATAGAATTCTTTCGGGTTTGTTTTACTTTGATTCGCAATATGTAACTCTAAGGTCTTTTTACTTTGCTTAATTAACTTTTTGGCTTTGCGTCGTAGCTCTACAAATTTCAGCCGTTCTTCGTCATTTTGTGAGGATTTTAATCTATCATTAGCAAATTTTTTAGCAAGCAGGCAGTTTGAAATATCTTTATTCCACCATTTGGGCTTATTATTATGGCTTGGACGCCGTATTTTCGATGGTATGCAGTCTTGCACTGCTTTTAGGTAAGTGGCTTCGAATAACTTCCAAGATGTATTTATGTCGTTATTGTGAATTAAAAAGCTCCAGTCAGTTTCTTTAAACATAGCTCTAAGTTTATGGAAGTTTGCTTTCTTGAAATTAGGGACTTTTTCGATGATACTATTTGGTTCGTTACTAGTAAACTTTAAAGTGAAAGTTATCGTACGATGGTCGCTGTTACTGAATTCATCACCAACATTCAAATTCTCTATTAATTCTTCTTTTGTTGCAAGTACAATGTCAAGAACGTTATTACCACGGGTTGGCGTTCGAACAAATTGATAAAGCGAACTCTCTTGCAAGTTCGTATACAAGTCATGTCCGGAGTGTGAAGTAAGAGTATCGCCCCACTTGGTCACAGGTAAATTAAAGTCGCCAAAAATTACGGTATCTTGTGAGTTACTTACATCTGCAATTTGTTCGTAAATTTCTCGGTCAGTTTGCACTGATTGAGCTGGAGGTCTGTATATTAATGCAAGTATTATTTTTGTACCTTTATTATTCTTTATTAGCACAAAAGATGCGTCGACGTTCACAATTTGAGGTTTTGACAAGAGGGTAGGGTTAAGACTTTCTTTGATATAAAGTAAAACGCCACCTCCATTTCGATTTATTCGGCTTTTCTCAAACATTACATAACCGGGAAGTGAATACTCTGCTAAAAAGTCTCTATCTTCTGTATTGAGCCAAGATTCTGTTATGCCAATCACATCATAATTTTCTGTAAACACTAGCTCCTCTAAATCTGAAAATTTATTGCGTATGCTACGAGTGTTTGCATAGAAAGCCTTTAAATTTGTTATTTTAGAACTCACGGAACGCTCTTTAATAATATTTTTGGTTCTTGTCGGATCTACATTTATGTTCATGGCTGTCCTCGGTCCTCGCTGTCTTCGGTCCTTATCGCTGGTGGTCTTCGGTTGCCTCTGTCTTTTTCTTGGCGTTGGATGATTTATGTCACTGCTGCTTTTTCTCGGATGGCGTTTTTTGATCCATGGCTGCGGACTGCTTCGTGTAGGAGACGACCCATGCGTGCTGAACCCACAAGGTTTAGATGAGTGCCATCCTTGCGGAACAGAGTAGGCTGGTTGTAGAAGTTGTCCCAGAGGTTGATGAATTCAACTTCTTCCCTCAGACACAAATATTTTAGTCGGCTATTTGTGCTGAAGGCCTTGTCGTAGAATTTGTCAGGTGCGTCGATCTTGGGGAGAATGCCTGAGATGATGATATTCCTTGACTTGTTTTTGTAGTGCTGGATCATCTTGCGATATTTCTCCATCAACTCTTCGGATCTGGTGCGCATGACGTCATTTGAACCAGCATGGATGACAAAAAGGGTATTTTCATTTGCATCCTTTGTGGTATCTTCGAAGGCTTCCACAATGTCGTCCAGTCCAGCTCCTGGGATGCAAAATCTTTTTCGTTGATTTGGGACTCTGTCGCAGAACTCTTCGACCTGTCCTCGTAGGATGGAATCCCCAACAAGCCTGGTCTCCTCTGGTTCGTCTTCCATCTCTACCAATATCTCAAATCTGTTTGACATTGTGACTGGTAGATGAGACCTTTTCTGCTTTGGCCGTGCACCGTTCCTCACTGGTGTAAATTCGGAAACCTGTGGTGGCGGGACTCTACGTACAGGTCGGGGAGAGAAGTGGTTAGAACGGGGGCGAGGGGTTGGTACTGTTCGTGCTAGCAGGCTTCTTGCACGAGGAGTGGGGGAGAGACTAAGGTGAACAGGGCGGCTGTCCTGGTTTGATGTCGGCTCAGGTTCGTCAGAAGCATCTGCTGCAGTGTCTACTGCAGGTGTTGGATTGTTGGCAGATGACGTTGGGGCGGTGGTGGATGCTGGAGTTGAAACAATTGGAGTTAGTGATACTCCAACGTTGAGTGTTACAAACTCTTGGAGTGATTCCAGCTTCCTGGTGAGGGCGTTGATCTTGTTGTGGGCTTCATCCAATTTTGCTGTCAAATCCTTTCGTTGCTGGCAGAGTCGGCAGACTTGTGGATCGACAGGAGCAAACATGGAAGCACCAAACCTACCGGCGCAGTTCGTACAGGCACGAGGCATGGTGACGATCACTTTCTTCAGATCACTTCACTCACTTAAAAACACTTAACTCACTTTAACCCTTAAAAAGCGGCTCACCACATAAGTCGAGTTGAAAAAACTGGCAAAAAACGGGTGAAAAAAGGGTGGAAATCGAGTGAAAATGGGTGGGATAGTAATGATCCATACCACACAACTCCAGTTCCCCCACCACGCGTGAGGATGACAGTGTAACCAATAGTGAAAAGCAAAATCCGCTAAACTTCATCTTCGAGGTAACACTGTCAGTGCTCCACGAGTAGCGTATGTGGCGTCATTGTGTAGCGATTTCCACCCGCAATACAGTTCCTGATGGTTATAGCAGTCAGAACGGCCCAGAAAGGCCCAAAACGGCCACAGAGCACCCGCTAGAGGAGGGTTAAAAACACTAAACTCACTTTAAAAACACTTCACTCCCTTCAGGTCGCTTCACTTACTTAAATAGGCCTAACCGAAAACAAAAATGTTGAAATACACACAAATAGGTTATCAGCGGTGATAGCCTAACCGAAAATTAAAACAAAACTAAATTAAATTTGAATACGCAGTGATAGCTGAACCGAATTTTTGTTTATGTTTATTTAAACAGAAATAGGCCACCAGGGGTTATAGCCTATCCTAACCGAAAACAATAATTATGAAATAACGGTAAGCAGAAATAGGCCACCAGCGGTGATAGCCTAACTGAAAATTTAAAAATAGAAGTACGCAGAAATAGGCCACCAGGGATGATAGCCTAGACTAACCGAAAACAAAAATAACTGAAAACCAAAATTATGAAATACCGGTAGGCAGAAATAGGCCACCAGCGGTGATAGCCTAGACTAACCGAAAACAAAAATAACCGAAAACAAAAATTATGAAATACCGGTACGCAGAAATAGGCCACCAGCGGTGATAGCCTAACTGAAAATTTAAAAATTGAAGTACGCAGAAATAGGCCACCAGGGATGATAGCCTAGACTAACCGAAAACAAAAATAACCGAAAACAAAAATGATGAAATACCGGTACGCAGAAATAGGCCACCAGCGGTGATAGCCTAACTGAAAATTTAAAAATTGAAGTACCGTACGCAGAAATAGGCCACCAGGGATGATAGCCTAGACTTAACCGAAAACAAAAATAACCATAAACAAAAAAGTATGAAATATGCAGAAGTAGGCTACCAGGGGTGATAACCTACCTAAAAAAGCAAAACAAATATATATATATATATAATAGAATATGTGACTAAATATACAATTCACCAAATAGAGATTATATAAAAATAAAGTGTAACTGCACACAAAGGGTTAATATACTGTATCAACAGATGGCGCTGGTGTCACTGTAGGCTAGTCAAGCAGGATTATATTTAGATAAACAAAGTTATCAGTCAAAGGTTACTACAAGATCATGCAAGCAACAACTAAAATTACAGATATATATAGCTACAGTAGGATACTGAATACGATACCTACTAGAGTTAATAAGAAAATACAAAGCTAGGTCGATTAGAGGTGCGCGTGCGTCGTCTGCTACAAGCTAGGATAACAAATGTAAACAACAATGTTTATCAGTCAGAAAAGCAATAAAATAACATGCACGGCAACTACAGAACTATGTGGAGGTTAAACAAGCACTTAACTACTGTTCATGCAATGAATAAAGGGAATTAGGATATGAAATACTCAAATTAGGATCGAGTTTTCTCAGTGGCGATGCGGAGCTGTTGGCGATGCTAAAGCCGGTGGGTGTGTGGAGAAGGAGAGGGGGGCAGTAGGGCACAGGTGGAGGAGAGTAGGGATTGTCATGTCTCGGCGGAGCAGTGGGCGGGGGACATGAGTCTGGTGGCTGTGGAAGCGCTAGAGCACCTGCCTGAGCAGCAGTGTGCAGCGCTCCAGCACCAGCTCGGTTCATACCCAACTGGTCGTGCCGAGCCCCTGAGTCTCACAACTCGGGCGGTGCAAGATGTTGCGCGGGCAGGTCACGGGAATGTTGAAAGACCGTTAGCCTCGTTGTTTCGGTGGTTCAAGGTGGGCGACGAGGCTTTGGCATGGTTGCCAGGTCAGGGTCGGCCCATGGCTGCGAAGGGTGGTGGTCAAAAGGAGGACTTTGATCAGATTGGTGAGGTTGGCTGTGGCATAGAAGTGCCCAGTCGTCGCATAGCCTCCCAATGCTTCTCTAGTCAATTGCAACAGCCCTACCATAGACCGACTGTATCTGGCCATGTCTCGCTAAAGCTGGTGTGATTGCGCGCAGGCAGATGTAGTCGTAAGGAATGCGGGGGGGTGTGTTGGTATCGGCGGGGAAGCCTAATGAACTATGGGAGTGACCAAGGTGGTACTGATTGTCCCTCTCATGACCTGGCTGTTCTAGGGACGAAGGTGGAGAAGGAGGGAGACTACAGGTTAGAAGCTGCGGTCTCGGCTGGGTTGTGGAAGGGCACTAGGATTGTTATTCTGCGAGATAAGTGTTTTACTAGGCTGTGGCAGTGCATCGCATGTTTGTTGCTTCTCCAGGCCTGATGTACGGGGTAGAATCCGACATGCAGGCTGGAGATAGTGCAAGGATCAGTTTAATTCCCTACCGAATAAATCCTGCTCGACAGCCTGTGGTGCAAGCAGAGCTGGATTACGTGTTGACAAAGTCTGAGGTCTAAGGATGTCGTGTCGTGGTCGTTGCCTGTAACTTTGCAACCTGTGTTAAGTGGCAAGATCAGTAAGTGTTGATGCGGTGTGTGTGTGCATTATCCCTGACAGATGCCTATACCTTATTGAGAGTTGACGACACCATAGACTGCCTCGGGGCTGCATCGCCTATCACGAAGGTAGAACTAGTGAAAGGTTATTGGCAGGCCCCGTTGCCGGAAAGAGCGAAGAAAATGCCAGTCTTGTGATGAACTGGGCAGTTTATCAGTGCCAGGTGTTGTTTTGCTGCCGGGACACAAGTTAGATGTGTGGCATGCTAAGGGCACTGATAATGTTTTGGCTGATTGTTGGTCACGGGAGGGTTTGTTTGCAGGAGAACCCTCGCCGTTCAGTCAGTGTGTGTTGAGAGTGGAGGAAAATAGGCTGTCACTGTAGTTCAGCCGAAAAAAACAAATTAAACAACCAAAAAACCTTATAAAAACTCTTTATTTTTATAACGTGTAGAATTTTGTATAAGATGTTGTAGCAGTATCTAAGTTGAATGTTTTCGCTTATTGTCGCTAAGTTAGTTGAACTTGCTCGGTGGAGTGCAACAGTCTTTATTTTTTTTATATATAGTGCCTTGTGTCGCAACAGTGTGTGGTACTATGAGAAGCTTTCTGTTAGATATGAAGAACTTAGTCAAGTGTCTTATATCTTGGGGGAGGTGTGACGCTCCTGCATAGTAGCCACGTGCGGGCATGCGCGAGTGTCGGCTGCCCAGCCGTTTAGAAACCGGCTGACGGCAGCCGGCCGGACGGCTTTTCCTTAGTATATAGCCTACGACAATGTAACTAATGTCTGGGATATTCTTATGTTGTTTCACAGCTTGAAGCTGCCCTTATTCTTAACCAACACATCTTAGTATATTTTATTCTCGATAGTTGATTGTTTCATTATAATACATAAGATGCATTGTAGTGAAGGAGAGAGAGAGAGCGAGCGAGCAGGGTGGGGGAGGTGAGTGTTGTTTTTCCTCCTCCCTCCTCCCTCCCGGAGGAGTTGCTCGCCCGCGTGGTCTTTTCTCTCGGTTTTGATTGGCTGGTGGTTCCTGGCGCCTTCTGCAGGCCTGCTGCCGGGTGACGTAGCGGCCTGTGATTGGCTGACCACCGTGCCTTTGTGTGGGATCCTGGAGGGGTCCAGAGGAGCTATTCTCCTCAAAGCTCACCTCACTGTCGTACCCTTCGGACCCCCTTGATATCTATCCCTCTCAACCCCACTTAGAAACTTTCTCTCTTACTTTGTATACCTTCTTTCCACTACTTCACCAATCTATTTAATTATCCCATCCCCTTGATAGACCTTATATCTATTATTGTATTAACGACGAGCTCTCAGATAATTAGATAGGATTTTGGGCCTTATGCAGAGATGTAATTGTTAATGAGACCTAGGAAGCTTTTTTGTTGTCTCATATTTGGTGGTTTCATGCTTGCTAGTGTGTTCTTGTGGCAGGTGAGCAGGGGCTAGACCGGAGGGGAGGCTTTTTGCGATCCTTTAAGTAAAGTCTGCTGGTGCGAGTCCTGTGGACGTGCACGACTTTACTAGGATACCCGTGGGAGTCTGGGGGCATTTTCTTGTCTGTGTGCCTGTGTGTCTAGTGTTGTGTTGTGTGAGGGCCCTTGCCTAGTCCACTCAGCACTGTGCTAGCACACCTTGCGTTTGTTTTAGGGTCGCCAGGAGAGAGTCAGATACTTGGGATCTGAGTCTCTCAAGAGAGCACCCTTTCAATTAGAGTAATTTGGCGCACAGACTTGGGAACGTCCCTAGGCTAGAGCAGGTGGCTCAGCCCGGGTATCCGAAGCCTATATCCTTCCGGCTAGACCTCTGCCACCTGGCAGATTAACAGCTAGCGGTTTATTATATCTGTATGCTTGTTATTGTGCCACAGTTTACCGTCTTTGTGAGCATTGTGAGTCAGGGTGTGGCTTAGAGACTCTGTCCGAGCAGGCTTGCCTGACTAAGAGTGAGAAGCACACCTGTATGTGGTTATGTTGCGAGTGGCTGCCTTTATTTAATTACACCTATGCCATTATACACTGTAGGTCCTATCACTAGTATTTATTCCTGCTTATTAGTTAAGAGTTCTCTAAATCCGTAACGTACTTTCTTTGCTAAGCATCAGATCCTACAGTAGCCGCATGCAGTTTAGAAACCTGCATCTTGTCTACCTGTACGATGTTTTGAGGACTGTTTGCTCTCACCTTCTTTCACGCAGGGGTGATTAGTTGTATTAATTAACGTAACGTTAAATGTACTTTCTTCTAGTTTGTTATTAAATTGTTTCTGCAATTTAATTCCGTTATCTATCTTTTCCTTGAAGCTTTAAGTCAACTTGATTGTGTGATCTTTTATATAGCCTGCTTCCCTATCAGCAGTCTATAGTGCGTGCACCCTGTAACCGAGTCTTAGGATACCTCGTTGTCCAGGCAGGACTCTTGACGGTTTAGGGTGGTTTGTTGCCTGGGTTTATAGATAAGGGTTGGATCTAGCATTTTCCGTTGTTGCTTGTTGCCGCATACCTAGTCCAATAGAAAGAGCCCAGTGTTTATATATCCCAGGACGTAACAGGCTAGATGCCAGACAGCTTGGGATACAGTTGGATACTTCAGTGCATTTATTATTTATGAAAGTGTGTTTGGCAAGCCGAAGAACAGATTTGGTTTGATTCCGGGCAGAAATGTCCTCCCTTATGGAGAGTGGGTCGCACCTGCCTTTCTACACATTCCCTACCCTATTCTGATCTCCTTTTTAGCCCAAGAGTGAACCTACATTCATGCAGTATTGCATTTTATCTTATTTATAGACATAGAATGAAACAAAAAAACTTATAATATTTGGTGTTACCGGTTAATTATTTAATTCTAGGTCTGGTATTAATGTGCTGGCGGTCGCCCCCAACAACCTAAACCATTTATCTTGCAGGAAGTGCTAGTAAACGAATTAGTGTATGCTGTACAGTTCAGGTTTGGTTATTATATGTGTTATAATGTTTCGAATAATGCTTCACGTTTTCTGTTTAAGTTTATTGTTTTGAGTATTGCTTCAGTGATTCATGTATTGTTGAAAAGTCATAGTTGTTCGAGAGTTGCTTCACAGTTTCACATAATATTTATGTATTTATTGACTCAAGCTAGGCATTGTAAGATTGAATTGCTTAATACTGCAATATACTGTAATAATACTGTTCACACTCCACTCTCAGCCTGTTAACATCTCGCCAGTGACTTCAAATAAACTACTGCTGGAATATGGATACATGTTTACTTCATCATTTTCAAGTTACTACATATTGGCGACGAGGATACAATGGACAGCGTGGCGCTGGTGGGCAGGATTGACGAATACAACTCCGACACAGAGGCATGGTCATAATATATTGGAAACAAAATTTGTGGCTAACGATATCGTCGATGAAAAGAAGAAGAAATCTACGTTATTGGCAGTGTGTGGAGCGAGGAATTACCAGCTGATACGATCATTGTGTCTTCCAGCCAAGCCTGATACGAAGTCTTATGACCAATTGAAGTTAGTGCTTGTGAACCATATGTGTCCAAAGCCGTCTGTTATAATGTCAAGATTTAAATTTAATTCAAGATGCAAGCAACAAGGAGAGCCGGTTTCTGCTCTTGTTGCTGATTTACGGAAATTAGAAGAACATTGTGAATATGGTGATCAGTTGCTCAAAATGTTGCGTGATCGTTTGGTGTGTGGTTTAGATGACAAGAGGATCCAGTCGAGACTTCTGGCATATCGAGATTTGGACTTCGCGAAGGCAGAGGCTACGGCAATGGCAATGGAAACCGCGGATAAGGACACTCAAGATCTACACAGCGCGTTTGAGCAACAGGGCCGCCGAGTAAACAACATTCAAGGTGTTAGTACACTGGCAAGGAGTGGTGTAAAGGATGTGTTGGATCAACGTAGTAAACCAGTCTCACATGTGCCAGTACGATGTTACAGGTGTGGAGGTGATCATTTGGCTACCAAGTACAAGTTTATCCAAGCTGTATGTTATGTGTGTAGAATGGTGGGGCACATAGCAAGAGTATGCAGACGGAAAGAAGTTAAAGACGGAAGGATTCATAGTATTAACCCGCTGAGACCCAGCGTCGCACGTGTTGCGTCGGCAATGTATGTAACGCTAAATCCCAGCGACGCAATGGTTGCGTCCAGGTTAATTACTTCGGTCCTATGGCACCTAGAGGGCTCAGATTTGTATGGGAACTGTGTAAGTATCCCACGCAACCATGTCGATAGTTGAAAACTCTCAAAGTCCAACCGCGTGCGCGTGAGCACGCAAAAACCTTTTTTTGGGGGAAATTGCCTTCAATTTTTTACTCTTGTAAAATCCGTTTTCGGGGGCTCTGTAGGACCATTTTTTGAGCTTTTTGATCGGTTTTTCGTGGTTTTTCCTTCATTCCTAACCCATTCGCTATTGTTTCTGGAAAAAAAAATCAACCCTTTGGGCCTGGGTGGGACTTTTATTACAAACTAGCTGGGGCTCAGCGGGTTAATGCAAACCAATGCTGAAGATGTGGAAAACGTAGGAAGTGTGGAGGTGGATGATTATGCTATGTATAAGGTAACTACACCTCGTGAAGCACCTGTGTCTGTTCAACTTCAGCTTAGTGGGGCATTGGTGCCTATGGAAATAGATACGGGGGCATCAGTTTCGATTTTGAGCACTGAGAGTTATTACGGTTTGTGGAACAGTGAAAATCGGCCTGTCTTAAATAATACCGATGTAGTGTTACGTACATATACAGGTGAAACCATTAAGGTGCTTGGAAAAGTGAACATGGATGTGTATTATGGCAACAAAGTACAGTCTTTTACTCTCGTGGTTGTAAGGGGAGATGGGCCAAATCTGTTGGAACGCGACTGGCTACATCACATCAAGCTGGTCTGGAATTAAATTTATAGTATAATGACGAACTGTGATGAAGTTGTCACGAAACATGCCATGGTTTTTTAAGAGGAATTAGGACTACTTCAGTGGACGAAGGCTGTGATCCAGGTGGATCCAGATGCAACACCAAGATTGTATAAGGCTCGGCCAGTTCCCTATGCTCTAACAGAGAAGATTGATATGGAGTTGGAACGTTTGGTAAGTGAAGGAATCATTGAACCTGTTCAGTTTTCACAGTGGGCAGCACCTAAAGTTCCTATTGTTAAATCTGACAAATCCATTTAAATCTGTGGAGATTACAGAGTGACAGTCAATCAAGTGGCAAAAACGGATGCTTACCCCATTCCTAAAGTACAAGATGTATTAGCTAAATAAACTGGAGGAAAGACATTCACTAAACTGGACATGTCTCATGCCTATTCTCAACTGATACTAGATGAGGACCCAAACAAATATGTGACTATACAGCTCCTGGTATTTTTCAAAGGACCATGGAGAATCTGTTGCAAGGTATACCTCATGTTATAGTATATTTGGATGATATTTTAATAACGGGAGAGACAGATGCCGAGCATGTAAGTAATTTGTCTGAGGTATTGAAAAGGATGGATAATGCTGGGGTAAGGTTGAAGAAGAGCAAGTGTGTTCTCCAAGCACCAGAAGTAACATTTGGGGCATAGAGTTAACGCTCGAGGCATGTATCCATCTGAAGAGAAAGTTTGCGCTGTTCAGGCTGCACCGGTGCCGAGGAATGTAAGCGAGTTAAAATCTTACCTAGGACTCGTCAACTTCTACGGCAAGTTTCTTCCTAATCTATCGACTGTTCTATCTCCCTTATACAGGCTGTTACAAAAGGATTGTAAGTGGGAATGGGGGCAGAGCCAACAACGGGCGCAGGAGGAATCGAAAAAATTGCTGGTGAGTTCCCAAGCTTTGGTGCACTATGACAACAAGAAGCCACTAACATTGTCCTGTGATGCCTCGCCTTATGGTTTGGAAGCTGTACTTTCTCATCGGAATGAGGTGGGTGTTGAACAACCTATTGCATTTGCTTCAAGAACCTTGAGTATTAGTGAGAAGAAGTATGCCCATATAGAGAAGGAAGGATTAGCAATTGTCTTTGGGGTAAAGAAATTCCACAAATACTTGTATGGGAATCATTTGGAAATTGTATCAGATCATCAGCCTCTTAAAAATTTGTTCAGTGAAAATCGACCAGTACCTGTTATGGCTTCAGGACGCATATAGCGTAGGGTATTAACCTTGTCAGCCTATTACTATAAGATCACCCATAAGCCGGGAAGTAAGTTAGCTAACGCCGATGCTCTTAGCCGTCTTCCCTTGCCAGAGGAACCTACAGTGACGCCTCAACCAGGTGATACCGTTCTTCTGATGGAGTATTTGGACACTTTGCAGGTCACTGCAAGAGACATAAAGCGCTGGACTGAGAGGGATCCGCTGCTGGCCAAGGTCAAGAGTTGTGTGCTGCGGGCTGGCCTATGTACACCAAAGATTCTAATCTCCAACCATTCAGTAGGAGGAAAGAGGAGTTAAGTATTCGTGATGGATGTCTTTTGTTGGGTTCTAGGGTGAATGTGCCACTGCCTGGTAGGAAGAAGGATTTGGAAGAGCTTCATGAGGCTCACCCTGGAGTGTCTCGTATGAAGAGTATGGCTCGGAGTTATGTTTGGTGGCCCAATATGGACAGAGAGATAGAGGAAATTGTACAGCGATGCCAACAATGTCAACAGAATAGGAACTCTCCCCCTGAAGCACCATTACAACCTTGGGAATGGCCCAGTCGTCCATGGTCCAGGGTTCACTTAGATTATGCAGGTCCTTTATTAGGAAAAATGTTCCTGATCATTATAGATGCCCACTCCAAATGGTTAGATGTTCATTCGTCAAACTTGGCAATGGCAGCTAGCACAATTGAAAAACTGAGAATGACTTTTACTAATCATGGTTTACCAGAAACTATTGTCACAGATAATGGTACACATTTTTGCAGTTCAGAGTTTTGAGATTTCATGAAACAGAATGGCATTGTTCATATTGGGACCGCCCCTTACCATGCCGCTTCTAATGGACTAGGGGAGACAGCTGTACAAACCTTTAAAAATGGTTTGAAGACAATTTCTGGGACTTCAATTGACACACAGATATCCAAATTCTTATCTAAGTACAGAGTCACTCCTCACACTACAACAGGGGTATTTCCAGATGGGTCGCAAGTTGAGAACGCATTTAGACGTGTTGCATCACAATATTGGGTGTAAAGTAAGGGAGAAACGAGAGCTGCAGAAATATCATCATGATCAACGAGCCAGGCATCGTGAATTTGGTGTAGGAGATCTTGTGTATGTTACTAACTTTAGCTCTGGTCCAGTGGCTGCCTGGTGTTATATCACAGAGATCCGGTCCAGTATCTTTCAAGATCACCCTGGTTGATGGACGGCTGGGACGGCGACATGCGCAGGACCACGTGCGCAGGAGGGTTGGATATGCCAAGATGGATGATTTGGACGAGGAACCAACTTCAGCAGTACTGGGGGGTCCGGTGTCAAAACTTGCTGTACCTCTTTCGTTTGATGCTGACACAGTGGCTGGTGCCGACACTGTGTCTGTGCCTATATCTATTGAACTTCAGGGGTCTTCTGTACAATCAAGAGCATCGACTGTGGTCGACCCACCGTCTGCTACACCTGAGGTTTCTCCAGCGGGACGGTTGAACGACAGGACTTTGGACTTATGTTGTTCAGGAAGAAGCAGAAGACCACCTGATAGACTACAGATATCTATGTAGAAGTGGATGTTTGAATGATGTGTGTTCCATAATAAACTGTGTGTATGTGTCTTTATACTTAGTAATTGTGTGTATGTTATTGGAATATGAGTTGTGTGAGTGTATAATTATACGGTTATATTAATTTTAAAATACTGTAAACTTGTTCCATGTGTTAGTTTTCACGGTATTCACTTTAAAGGAAGTATTTAAAAAAAAAAAAAAAAAAAAAAAAACTTTTGTATTAAGGGTGGAGGAATGTTATAATGTTTCGATTAATGCTTCACGTTTTCTGTTTAAGTTTATTGTTTTGAGTAATGCTTCAGTGATTCATGTATTGTTAAAAAGTCATAGTTGTTCGAGAGTTGCTTCACAGTTTCACATATGTATTTATTGGCTCAAGCTAGGCATTGTAAGATTGGGTTGCTTAATACTGTTCAGTTCACACTCCACTCTCAGTCTGTTAACATCTCGCCAGTGACTTCAAATAAATTACTGCTGGAATATGGATACTTGTTTACTTCATCATTTACAAGTTACTACAATACGCTATCCTATTAGTTATGTTATCTTTTGGTGGTATATGTGGATTTGAGAGCAACATCGTCAAAATAAGTGTAATATGGATGTACACTCACGGATCATAGTTAATAAGCTTATATAATTATATATATATATATATATATATATATATATATATATATACAGTATATAAACAGGGTGATTCAGGATTGCATGCATTACATTGGAGGACAACCTCCTTGGATAATTTTAAACAACAATGTATCCATGGTAAAATGTGGAATTATACATAATATGGCTGTTACAGTACATTTACGATGTTGTAATAATGAGGGTGGAAAATGAAGGGAAACTCGCATAGATTTGTGTACACATATATTCACAGATTTCGACAGTGTGTTCCTCTTTGCTATAGGCTAAAGACAATTTTCACAGTGGCCCCATGTGCTTGCAACACACTGTACTCCTGTACTCAAGATGTGTGGAAAATATTCTTGGTAATATACGCGGGTCTCCCTTCACTTTCCACCCTCATTTACCTCTCGGCTGCGCAGCCCCTGTAGTATACACCATACCCCTGTGCGTAGGTATTCTGATTAAGTCCTCACTAAAATTGTTAATTTACCATAAATATAATTAATACTTATCCATATGTGCCTATTTTACGTTTAATATGAAGATAGTAACATGTAACAACAATAAAACAAGTGGGAATAGTTTTTGGATGGTCAAAATCGCGAATTATAGTCGGCCGGTCCATTCATGCATTGTGGAGCAGAGCGAGCCATACCCTCCCCACGCGAGGCCTGAAGCTTGACTGACTCATTCACCCACACCCTACCTTACGCAACACACTCGATAGTCACATGACAACACAATGGAACCGGCCTGGAAATGGTGACACAAAAATATACCAATGAATAAGGGAATAACAGGGAAAATAGGTGATAATTGAAGGGGGAAAGGAGGGAAGGAGGGGACTTTGACACATGTGAAGGAGTGATTGGAGGTATGGAGGGAAATTATCTCACTTAAACACAATTTTTTTTTTTTTAAGTGCCACTGGGGTGTTTTAAATGATTTTTCTTAGGCCTAGGATCTTAAGAGTCTCCCCGCAGTCGCCCAGTAAAACCTCTTAAGAGTCTCCCTGCAGCTGGCGGGTTAATACAACATCGTAAATGTACTGTAACAGACAGACTATGTATAAATCGACATTTTACCATATATACATTGTTATTTAGAATTATCCAACGAGGTCGTCCTCCAATTTAATGCATGCAATCCTGAATCACCCTGTATACAGTATATATATAAAGGCTTCCTCCATTCGTACAATGCTTTTAACAATTGGAGTTAAACTGTTGTAAATTGCGAATTTGTGGAAAGCAACTCCAAGGAAGTGAAATCCAAAGAGTAAACGTTCTGGGGATAAATTACTTTTGATAAGCGAAAGTTCTACATTATGGAGGAGAGAGTGTGAAATCATGGGCATGGATAACTGCCCTAGCTTTGCGGGGAAAGATGCAGAGAGGTGGTGCAATTGAAACAAGTTCCTCAAAACATTTGAGTACACTACACACATGAATATTATGTAGTGGATCAACATGACATGATACATAGGTATATAATAACACACATGATTCAGAGTTTGTTTTATATAGACACAAATCCACATTGGTTGGTATTGAAAGTAGTATAACAGTGTATTATTCCTAAGAACATAATAACAAGAACACTCCAGCACTTACAAAGGGTAAAGCTGCACACGTCCTGGAAATAAGTTAGCTTACAAGCCTCCCATAACTCTGAAAAAGTTATTTACGGACCGGTGATAATTTGACTGTAATGATCAGGCATAACTTACATGTTTTACCAACCACCACTTTCCATCCATAATTAATTTATCTTTTACTAACTCTTTTATATGATGTTGTTGTATTTGTACATAGTAGTCTGATCAACATTAGAGAACTATGCAGCTTAGAAAATAATATATGCGAAAACTAGCCAAGTTGGTAAAATGGTGTCAAATGGCGCATTGGTTACCGTATTGTGCTCGCAACAGAAGGAACTAATGTTTGATTCCCGAGCAGATGGAGACTATTAGTTAGTTAAAATAAGACTTAAGAGGCTATCAACCCTTCTGGATTATTAAGGCAACACACTGTAAGTCAAGAATAACGTCAGGACCCAACTCTCTTGTTGTAAAACTCCAGTCCCTTGTGGGATCGAGACAAATGGGCAATCTCCTTATATTCGATGCTACTGTTCACCAAGAGTTAGTTTTGGCTCTATATCACTCTTTAAACCTTCGGGGCTACACTTTGTACAGGCAGCTTTGCCCTTTGTCTCCTTCTTATATATATATATATACATATATATATATATATTGTATTGAGTATTGTTCACATGTGTGGGGAGGTTCCTCTCACACCGCTCTCCTAGACAAAGTTGAAAGAAAGGCCTTTCGTATCATTAACTCCCGTCCACTCACCAACTCTCTGCAGTCTCTCTCTCTCCGCCGCAATGTTGCATCTCTCTCGCTATTCTATCGCTACTATAATAATCAGTGTTCCTCAGAGCTTTTCCAGTGTATACCACCTCCTTTACGTAAGGCACGTAGTACCCGCCTTGCAACTCAATCCCACCCCTACTCTGTGCAACTCTCCAACCCAAGAGTGAAACGTTACTCTCAAACTTTCTTCTACTCAACAGCTGAGCTCTGGAACTCTCTCCCAGAATCAATCTTTCCCTCTTCCTAAGACTTAAATTGCTTCAAACTCCGTGTGTCCAGGCATTTTGGCTCGAACGTCCCTTGATGTTGGCCCTGTCACTCTTTCAACTATGGGGGAGGAACTTGCTATAGACAGTTCTGCCTATTGTCGCCCTCAATCACATAGAAAAAAAAATATATATATATATACGGTATATATATAATTATACAGTATATATATACAGTATATATGCAGTATATATATATATATATATATATATATATATATATGTATATATACATATATATATATATACAGGTATATATTATATATATATATATTTTTATTTATTTTTTTTCTATGTGAGTGAGGGAGGCAGAAGGCAGAACTGCTTATAGTGAGTGCCTCCCCCAAAGTTGAACGAGTGACAGGGCCACAATCAAGGAACGTTCGAGCCAAAATGCCTGGACACATGGAGTTTGAAGCAATTTAAGTCATAGGAAGAGGGAAAGACTGATTCTGGGAGAGAGTTCCAGAGCTCAGCTGTTGAATAGAATATATATATATATATATATATATATATATATATATATATATATATATATATATATTCTTTAATACATAAGAGGTTGAAAGAAATGGCAATTTCTGCATTGGAACTCATCAGAGACCTAGAAACTTTGAATAATAAAATTTCCAACGCAGAAATTGCCATTTCTTTCAACCTCGTATGTATTAAAGACAATTTATTACCTGGCTTTAATAACATAAAACTTCACGAGAATGCCAGACATCGCACCAGCACCCTGCAGTTTCGTGAAGAACTGGTGAAGGACGAAATAAATGAAAAACGAGAGCTCGCCAACAACCTTCTTAAAGAACGAGATGCTCTTCTACGGATTTGGGAAGACGAAACCCCTCCAGACCACCTCAAAGCCGAAATCAACACAGCCCTCGAACAACTCCTTGAACAACACGGAAGACAAGCCGAAAACACAACCATAAAAAAGCTTGCCCGTCTTTATGGCGAAAACATGAAACATCCCAAACCAACAAAAGGATACATAAACCTGACTAACACCATTCTGACCCTGGACCAAGAAGACCTCCTCAACAAAGGCCTCAACTGCCACTACAGCTCCAAACCTATCCCCCACCGGAAACGCCTAGAAACTGAAATCCTCCTGGACGACATCCTACGACTCAAGAAGGATGGCAAGGTCACCACTAATCCCGCCCTACAACCTACTCTCCTCGCTGAAGCCGCCAAAACCAGAGGAACTCACCATAGCAAAATCCTCAACAAACAACACTTCCAAGCTGCCAAACAATTGTGACGCCTCCCGGCGCTAGCAGAATGGTTGCGTGGGGCATTGCAGCTCGCTACCGCTCGCCAGGATGGGGGGATGGGCTACAGTTGTCCTAGAATGATCTGCTTTATGTTATTAGTGTCGTGTTGCCACAGACAGTCTAGAAATGGTCTTTGTTTTGGTCTGTGACCGCGCCTTGTATTTTATATTCGCTATAATATAAATGTTGCTTGTGTGAGAGGCGAGCGAGAGAGGGTGACGGGGTACACCTGGCAGCGGGGCGAGCTATCACGCGGCACGCTTGGGCGCTGACGGCGTTGGCGGCCGGGTGGTCAACTAGTCCCTGCTCATCGCGGCCTCGTGTTTTTTACCAGCTCAGAGCTGGCCTGACACGCGTATCGTCTACATCCTTTGCAATTCTGTCCCCCATACTCGCCACTTTGCATACTATTTCTCTCTCTCGAATTCTCCTTTCTCATTCTCTAATCTTTATTAAACTCAACATCCCTTCTGGTTTCAGCATAGACGTTCACCGTCGGCCAGTCGTATTGTACGCGAAGCTCTCAGATATTTCTATGTATTAGGCTTTAATGAGGTTTGGAGAGACGGACTTTTCCGTGTGTGTCCTCTCTCGGGAAGGTTGTAGACCGGTATATGTCTCCCTGGCAGGGTATTGAGTGATTCTGCTTTGTTATTTAAAGCTAGACTAGGGGTAAGGTTACTGTGTCGTTGTCTCCGATGTGTGCAGTGTTAGCTAAGCCCTGCACGACATCGACAGGTACTGTGGGAGCCTAGGTTGTCTTCGGGAGGGGTTACTTTGCGAGCACAGCACTGTGGTGTGAGAGGGCCATAGCCTATCCCTCACAACATAGTGCTGCCTCTTTGTGTTGACTTCTGAGGGATCGCCAGGATAGAACTAGGTACTAGTGACCTAGATTTATCAAGAGAGCATCCCCGTCATATAACGTAATCTTCATTATACCACCTTCGGACAACGTTAGGCTACGAGCCGCATGCTCGCCCATTGTTGCCCTGCCTTGATACCCCAGCTAGACTTTATTAACCGAGCAGACACTTGTTAGAGATAAGCCCCCATTATTATATGTATGCCACATTATTATTCACTGCACTTTTGAGACAAGGTTGTTGTTGAGTTGCACAACCCTAGTAGGCTGTTGCGTTGTGTCATGAAGCATTTCTTTAGTTGTTGAGCATTACTACCTTTGCGCAGTCTTTATTATTCGCCTGCCTATTATTACTATATGTCCTAGTATTTATTGTGACCCGTATTCTGCATTATAATTGTTCAAGATTCTTTACGAACATCTTCCCAGCATCAGACTTATTTCAGAAGTTTCCAGTTGATGTTGCAGGACTAGCATTGCACTTTCTTTAATACAAGGAGTGCCAGTTATTTGAGTATCTACCGTAACGTTAAATAATCACGTTACTTATCTTTTCTTTGTGTAACCTAAACGAGTAATCTTTTACTGTTTGAGAATAGGCTGTTTCATCGAGCGTCAGCCTAGTGTGTGTGCACCAGTTACCGAGTCATAGGATACCTCGTGGTCCAGGCACGACTCAGGGCGGTAATGGTGTTTTGTTTTCCAGTGTTTAAGGCAGGGGTTGGATCTAGTGTTACCGTTGTTGCATTTTGCCATTATCTAGTCCAATGTTGAAGAGCCCTGTGTCTTTGAGAACCTGGATCGTAACACAATTAAGAGACAACCCCAACAACATCATCCGTCGTGCGGATAAAGCTTCCTGGCTCGTGATTCATGACAAGGAGGAATATCTTAGAAAAATGGATGTCATCTTAAGTGACAACACCAAATTTAAAAAGATCACCTGCAACCCAACCGACGAAATCAACCGTACTGCCAACACCACTATCACCGCCATCAACGCCAAACAAGGAGGGGTCCACCTTAAAAAACTCGTCGGAGAATACACCCCTGGTTATGCGTACGGAACCATCAAAACACACAAACCTGGGAACCCCCTCCGCCCCATCATCTCCCAGATCCCCACTGCCACCTACCAGATCGCCAAGGTCCTGAACAACCTCCTCACCCCCTACGTGCCCAGCCAATACAACCTTAACTCAGCCCACGATTTCTTGGAAATTTTACGAGACGCCCCCCGGAACAACAACCACACAATCGCTTCCCTCGACGTAGAAAGCCTGTTCACCAACGTGCCAGTGGATAGGACCATTGACATGATTCTACGTCGAATTTACCATTGCCCTGATACACCAACACTGGACATCCCGAAGAAGGCCCTGAAAACACTACTGGAGCTATGTACCAAGGAGGCCCCTTTCCTTTGCCCCCGGGGCAACATGTACAAGCAGATAGACGGTGTGGCGATGGGCAGCCCCCTAGAACTTCTTTTTGCAAACTTTTTTATGGGTACCATTGAGGAAGAGCTCCTAGCTGCCCAACGACCCGCCATCTACTGTAGATATGTGGATGACATCTTCGTGCAAATCAAGGACCTCCACGAACTACAGGAACTCCAGCGTCGCTTCATGACCTCCTCCGGATTTAACTTCACCTTTGAAAAATCAAACAATGGACAACTCCCCTTCCTCGACATCCTCGTAGCTCTGAACGACCATGGGTTCAAAACCACCGTCTACACTAAACCTACTAACACAGGACAATGCCTCAACGGCGATAGTGAATGCCCCCGCCGTTATCTTCTATCCTCCATCTCCGCTTATGTAAGGAGAGCCCTCACGCACTGCTCTACCTGGGCCGACACCCACCAGGAACTACAAAGACTATCCCAAGTTTTAGTGAATAACGGATACTCCAACTCCGACATCTCCAGCACCATCAACCACCATCTTGAAAAATGGTACACCCAAAGCCCTCCCAACATTGATCCCCCCAATGAAATTAAGATCTTCTACCCCAATTTTATGTCCTCTGAACACAAAAATGACGAGGCCGTCTTAAAAGAAATAATCTCCAAGCATGTCCACCCAACCAACCCGGAAAACAAAATCAAATTAATAATTTATTACAAATCCCCCAAGACCTCCAACCTCGTTCTCCGCAACAGACCAGCTTCCACCAAGATAAAGAGTCCGATGACCGACGATCACGTCATTTACCAACATACCTGTAATTATGAGGACTGTGGACCTCATTCCTATATTGGCATGACGCAGACTCGTCTTTCACGTCGGTTAACTCTTCACCTTCAGGCTGGAGCCATCAAAGACCACTATCTCACCCCTAACCACCCCTACCTCACACGCAACGAGTTAGAGAAACACACCACCATACTCGATAAAGAAAGTGACCCAAGGAGATTACCTATACTCGAAGCGTTATATATCCAAGCCTTACATCCTAACATCAACAACCAAACTCTGGACCTTCAGATCCTTCCTTCTGCCAAAAGGCACTATCCTACAGGACCTAACGCCCCCCCTCGCCCCCGGTGCCCTTGACGCAGCCCCCCGCGCTACTTCCTTCAGCTTCGTCTTCTGCCGGCGCCACACGTACTACGCAACTTAGGCCACGCCCCCCGACACTCAGCCAATCAGCTTTGACCCCGCCAACCGACCACTACCTTCCCGCATCCAGTGCGCCTGCGTGAAGCGGTTCTCTCTTTTGCACTCCTAGAATACCCCTCCACCAATAGCAGACTTTTGCCTCCTGATTTTCGCCTCCTCTGATCCTCCACCCTCTATATATACCCTTCCTGTTTACCTTTTATATCATTCTATCCTTACTTGATAATGCTGGTTGTCCAGTGAAACGCGTCGTATATCCTGTATCATCATGTACATTAATGTAACCCTGTACCACCATAAATTTTGCTAATCTCATTCATCTACTTCCTGCCACCCAGCGAAAACTCATCAGAGACCTGCAAACTTTGAATAATAAAATTTCCAACGCAGAAATTGCCATTTCTTTCAACCTCGTATGTATTAAAGAAAATGTATTACCTGGCTTTACTAACATATATATATATATATATATATATATATATATATATACACACACGACTATTATAATAAATCTTAACACAATAAACATACCCTGCTCGTAGAAAGCCCTAAAAACACAACAGAGTTTTTTCTCTAACCTGTTGGAGCGACTGCATAACTAGTAGTTCCATATCTGATCTACCACTGTCTATAATTGCAGAGGACTCTCTATGTATTGGGTTCATCCTACTTTACCTTGGATAGATAACTAAGATTTGTGAAGAACTTTCTGTATAATAAAAGTTTCCCAGAGAGTTTAATGGATACTTATATTGGTAAAACGTTAAACAAAATTATAATATCATCTAAACCAGTAATATCGGTCCCTATAGATATCGCCTATGTCCAATTGACGTTCGCAGGTGAGAGAATTATGAATTTGGAAAAAGACTCACTCAAATATTGCCCGAATTATTCCCTCAATTTTTTTTAAGTTGGACGGTTGAATATTATTGATAATGATATTGGTAAGATCCCATACCGCTTTTCTTTGGTAAACTGTGCCAAATAGTTGTTCAGTAGTCATGATTTACAAGAGACAGAGGTCCGTACTTCACGCAGATTAATGAGAAAATTTGGTTGGGAAGTTGAGCTGCCGCTCATGCAGCGCCAGTCATTTTAAAACATGTAGGCAGCGTCGCTGGACGTCTACTGGGGAGGGTAAGATAGTGACAAACCTCTCTGCTCATACAGTGTGGCCACCTACATAAGATATGCTGTGTTTCATAGTGTCGAGCTAAATCTCCCTCGCTTGCCGGTTGCCGCTACCTCTCCGTTCGCCGCGTCTGGTGTAGCCGTACCGTCACAGATATCCCAAACCTCTAACTGTGTATCCAATATGACTCTTGTTTGGACTGACATAGACAGCTGTTTTCGAGTCAGTGGGTAACAAGTATTGGTGGTGATTGTAATTATAGTTATACTGACATATATATACTTTTAAGGATCTTGGTTTAATAAATGGTCGTCAGAAAAATCAGTAATACGATAATATAACTGTTAGTTGCATCATATGATAACAATAGGTAAGTGCACCATCAGAAAGCCAGACTACAGATAGATCGAGTGTGTGTGTCAAGTACACTATTTGTTTTAGGGTGATGTGGATGTTAAAGTTGCAATGACCGTATCTTAGGTGATGCTTATAAGAAGATGTGATCGCCTTCGTGCAGTCATCATTTTTTTTCTGGCTGTGGCCGATTCGTTATAACTGTTTTGGACCGTCAACCTTATTCTTAAACCTTCCCATTGCGAAACCCTACTCCTTAATGAACGAAATAAGGCAAGATAAATTGTTAGCTTCTAAAACTTGGGAGATTTCAAGTTCTCTTTCATTAACCCCCCTAGACATATTAACTTACGAAAGTTAGGGGTTGCCCGAGCGCCCGGTATTTCCCCCACAACAGTCTTTCTCACATTGAGGGACCGTTAGAAGTCAGAGGAATTTGGGGTTGCCATCAACCGACATATTATGATCTAACTTACCTAACTTAATGAGCTCAATATGATGCAAATTGCGTCATAAACTTATTATTGAGCTATTTCACTAAGTTCATATGACGCGATCGCGTCATATGCTACTTTTGGGCGAAACCGCCATATGACTCGATCGCGTCATATACGACGGAGGGGGTTAATTAACCCTTAATTCCAAGATCTTAGTTCATTATGGGCTGGATGATACCCACTCCACATGTCTTACAATATAGCTGATTGGCCCATTTTACCTGCTTCCCAGTTAGCCAACCTGACCTAAACTATCTAGACGTAGTTACGTGGTGCTCGAGCTGGTTGTTCCCAAATAGCTGTTGTATTGCTGCTTAGGTCCTTAGCATTCCCTTCTCTTATTGTGTTACCAAGAGTGTCATTTACGAGAGACAAGAGCTAATATGTGCATTTATGTTTGAAGTATATAAACGTAATATATGTATGTACAGTATGCACCATTTATGTTTGAAGTATATAAACGTAATATATGTATGTACAGTATGCACCATTTATGTTTGAAGTATATAAACGTAATATATGTATGTACAGTATGCACCATTTATGTTTGAAGTATATAAACGTAATATATGTATGTACAGTATGCACCATTCTTAAACAAATGTGGTAAGGGCTAATATAGCCGCAGTATAACTGCAATAATGTATTATACTGTGCTCTAATAATGTGATTGTATGTGCTATATTAATGTGCTGTAATAAACTGTAATATCTTGCTGTACTGTTCTGTACAAATATTCTGTAATAATGTGTTGGAATGGGCTGCAATAATGTGCTGTAATATTGTGTTATACTGTGCTGCAAGTATATGCTGTACTGAGCCGTAATAATGTGTTTAACTGTGCCTTAACACCTTACGAGCGGCCTATGCGGTTTATTTATATGTACCGCCCAGCGGGATGTTTTTAGCCAAAATAGGGCTGTTTACGTGATCATTTTCATGCCTAAATAAGACCCAGAACGTAAAACAAGTACCTATCCCTGAAAGGGCATAAACAGAGCTTTCGAATGACACCATAACGATCCTTTTATGATGGCTAGTTTTCTTGCAATAACCGTGCAACGCGAGTGCAAAAAGCATGTAATTAGCCACTTTCCCGATACAATTCCTTATATAGCGAGTGAGAGAGGGAGGAGGGAGCTGAGATTCGTGTCAGTATGTTCGCCGCGGTGGTCTGGAGCAGTCATACGCTCGCTACTCTCCTGCCACCACTTGTCTCTCTCTCTCAGCAACATTACGTGCTGAAATTGCCACTCGACCTATGTCGAGCGCCGCCACATAGTCCAGCTTTATTAAATACGACTTATGTGGTGAGCCGCTAATTAAGGGTTAATAATGTGCTGTGATAATATTTTGCAATAATGTG
The DNA here is from genome assembly GCA_032716605.1 of Paralithodes platypus. Lineage (NCBI taxonomy): Eukaryota > Metazoa > Arthropoda > Malacostraca > Decapoda > Lithodidae > Paralithodes > Paralithodes platypus. The sequence goes on from CM064512.1 coordinate 39,961,669, forward strand.
ATGTAATGGGCTGTAGTAATGTGCTATTATAATGTGTTATACAGTAATGTTTTTCTTTTTGGTTTGTTTTTTCTATGTGAGTGAGGGAGAGAAAATGCAGAACTGCCTGTAGCGAGTTGCTCCCCCATAGTTGAAAGAGTAACGTACAGGGCCAAAATCCAGGGACGTTCGAGCCAAAATGCCTAGACACACGGAGTTTGAAGCAATTTAAGTCATAGAAGGAGGGAAAGACTGATTCTGGGAGAGAGTTTCATAGCTCAGCTGTTAAATAGAAGAAAGTCTGAGATAAACGTTTCACTCTTGGTTTGGAGAGTTGCACAGAGTAGGGGTGGGATTGTGTTGCAAGACAGGTACCATGTACCCTACGTAGAGGAGGTGGTATACACTGGGAGAACTGGAGCACTGATTATTGTAGTAGCGATAGAATACCGAGAGAGATGCAACATTGCGGCGAAGAGAGAGAGTTTGCAGAGAGTTGGTGAGTGGGCGGGAATTAATGATACGAAAGGCCTTCCTTTCTACTTTGTCTAGGAGTGCGGTGTGAGAGGATCCACCCCACACATGTGATCAATACTCAATATAAGGACACACTGTGCCCCTGTACAGAGCAAAAAGTTGTGCAGGGGTAAAACACAAAAATTGAGGCAGTTGAGCACACCCAGCTTCATGAAGGCTGCTTTAGCAAGACTGGTAATATGGTCCTTCCAAGTGAGAGCAAAAGAAAAAAGAGACACCAAGAATATTGAGAGAAGATGAAGGACTGATTTTTGTATTGTTGAAGAATAAAGGATAAACCGCTGGGAGTTCCGGACACGTAGATATGTGGAGAAATTGGGTTTTGGAAGCATTAAAAGCAACAAGGTTTTCTCTGCCCCAATTGGAAATAACAACTAGATCAGAAGATAATTGTTATATGGCTTCATTATGTTTGTCTTTGAGGGATTGCTGGCTGGAAAACTAATTGAATAGTGTTAGTTAGAGTCGTCTGCGTATGAATGGATGGGACTGGAGATACAGTTAAGAAGATAATTTATGAAAATTAGAAAGAGAATAGGAGATAGGACAGAGCCCTGAGGAACACCGGAGTCGATAGGATGAGGAAGTGAGCAATGGCCATCCACAACGGCAGCTATACAACGGTTGGAAAGGAAATTAGAGAGAAAGGCACAAATGGAGGGATAGAAACCGAAGTAGGGTAGTTTAGAAATAAAAGATTTGTGCCGGACTCTATCGAAGGCCTTTGATATGTTTAGCGCAATAGAAAAGGTCTCACCGAAGTCCCGAAAGGAAGATGACCAAGAGTTAGTAAGATATGAAAGAAGATCACCAGTAGAGCGACCCTTGAGGAAGCCATAATGGCGATCTGAGAGTAGATTATGAGAAGATAAATGCTTAAGAAATTAGGAAGCAAGAATAGTTTCAAAAACTTTAGAGATACAAGAGATGAGAGCAATTGGACAGTAGTAGGAGGGTTGAGAGCGGTCACCCTTCTTTGGGACAGGTTAACCCGGGAGCTGCGGGGAGACTCTTAAGAGTTCCCCCGGCGCACTGCGGGGAGACTCTTAAGAGTCAGAGAAAATAAAAATCAACTTTTGACATCGAAAAAAAAAAAAAAATTTATATATTTTTTTTTTTATTTTTTTTTTTGGCCCCTGGGCCATGCAAAATCTCAGTCCTCTACCTCCCCTCCTTCCCCACTTTCCTCCTCTCCTTCAGTTATCACCTATTTTCCCTGTTATTCCCTTATTCTGAGGTATATTTTCGTGCTAACATTAGAAATCCGATTGGAGGGTGTGGTCATCACTGATAGCAAGCGAGTGCAAGAGAGAGAGAGTATCGATCGACTGTGTCTCAGTGGCCTTGGGGAAATTGGCGGGAAAGCAGATTGCCTCACCCATACATTATACAACTCGCGGGCTATATCTCCGATTTTGACCATCCAAATGCTGTTTTCACTCGTTTTATTGTTGTTTCAGGTTAATACCTTTATAATCAACCCATAATAGGCGCATATGGATAAGTATTAATGCTATTAATGGCACAATGAATATTTTAGTGGCGGAAACAACTCAAATACGTCAGCACAGGGGGACGTTTCCAATTACCCCCATGCGCACTTCAGAGGTTAAATGAGAGCAAACTTCCAGCATGAAGGGAAGACGTTAGAGGAGAGACAGAGAAGAAAGAGTTTGCCTAGGCAGGGAGTCAGCACGAAGCACAGTTTTTGAGTACAACAGGAGGAACACTGTCTGGACCATACGCCTTCATAGTATTAAGCCCAGAGAGAGTAGAAAGTACATCTTTAGAAGAGATTAGGATATTAGGCATAAGTAGGGGAGAGGGGTGTGGAGAGGGAGGAATAGCACTGGAATCATCTAAGGTGGAGTTACTAGCAAAATTTTGAGCGAAGAGTTCAGCTTTGTCAGAGAGAGAAGTGATGGATGTGCCATCAGAGTGGAAAACGGGAGGGAAAGACAAGGAAGAAAAATGGTTTAAGAGGTTTTTTGGCCTGGTGCCAGAAAGCTTGGGAAGAGCTAGAATTGAATAGTTGAGTGCATTTATTATTGATAAAAGAGTGCTTGGCAAGTCGAAGAACAGAATTGACTTGATTCCGGGCAGAAACATAGGAAAAATTAGATTCTTGAGTTTTAAGGCGTTGGTACTGTTTGAATGCTTCCACCTTGTTGCGGACAGCAGTAGAACAAGTGTGAGTAAATCAAGATTTGTTTGCATTAGACTGAGAGAAATATAATGGAATGTACGCCTCCATGCCCGATAGGATTACCTCGGTAATGCGTTCAGCACTCATATGAGGGCCCTCGGCCACGGAAGCAGAAATCATTCAATGGGAAATCAAAGAAGTACTGCTGGAGAGCCTCCCAGTTAGCAGCGCCAAAGTGCCACAAGCGCCGCTGGCTAGGTGGATCTGGTGGCCGTACTTGAGAGATAGGACAGGTGACAGAGATAAGTTTATGGTCAGAGGAGCCCAAAGGAGAGAAAAGATCGACAGTATAAGAAGAAGGGTTAGAAGTTAGAAATAAGTCAATAATGTTGGGCCGATCTCCGAGGCGATCCGGGATATGTGTGGGTTGCTGAACTAACTGCTCTAGGTCATTTAGGATAGAAAAGACGTAGGCTTGTTCACCAGGTTGGTAAGTAGTGCGAGAGGAGAGCCATTGGCAGTGGTAAACGTTGAAATCTATGATGGAGATTTCTGAGAAAGGAGAAATGGATAGAATGTGTTCCTCTGTAGAGTTTAGATAATCAAAGAATTTTGGAAAGTCGGTAGAGTTATGGGAAAGATAGACAGCACAGAAATATTTAGTAAGAGAATGACAGGAAAGTTTGAGCCAAAAAGTTGAGAATTCAGAGGAGTCGAAATCGGGAACACGAGAGCAAGTGAGTTTGTTGTGCACGTATGCACAAACTCCGCCTTTGGCTTAGGAACTAGGATAGAGAAAGTAGGAGGATACAAACAAGAGGCTGCTGGCAGACACCTGAGTTTCGATGAGGAAAAGAAGATCAGGTTTGTAGGAGAGATGGTGTTCAACAGAGGGAAAATTAGAGGAAAGTCTGCAAATGTTGCAAAAGTTAATAGAAAGAGTAACAGGCTGAGGTCCAGGTAATTCTAAGGGGTCATCAGGGGAAGGTCGGGTGGGTTTGGCGGAATTTATGGTCCCCCCCCCCCCCCCCCCCCTTGGGGATACCGAGGCTGGGCTAGACTTCATCATTGTAAAAAATAAATTTGGTGTGGAAGAAGGAAGTGAGGTGTGCATGTTTAGTGTAGTGAAATGGATAGGAGGAGGAGGTGTTTGTGCTGGACTAATATAGTGAAATGTGCTCTAATATTTTGCTGTACTGTGCTGTAATAATGTGCTGTACTGTAATACTGTGTTGTAAAGTGTTGTAATAATGTGTTATGCTGTATTAACCTTTAAACGGCGAAGCTATGGTAGTTCAAACCCTCCCACCAAGCGAAGGTATTTTGCTGCATTCCCGACGAGAATCGTCATTTTACCATAAATATTGTTATTACTTATTCATATGTGCCTATTTTACATTTAATATGAAGATATTAACAAGTAACAGAATAAAACAAGTGGGAATAGTATTTGGGGGTGAAAAAGGCGTATGATTGCCGATTGATCATATCAGGAGGGGTGAGCCAGCGCGACGTATACCCTCTCTCTCACACTTCCCGATTATTACTGACATATTGCAAGTGAAGTCTCTCTGTTGCTAGGATTTCTAACTGCCTACCCAGTGACCCTGAGACCGCCGGAGGGAAATTTGTGCTGAAAATAACCGGATATAAGGGGGAATAAGAAGGAAAAAAGGGGGGTGGGGGGGGGTGTTGGACACATGTAGAGGAGTTATAGAGGGTATGGAGGGGAATTATCTCACTTAATCACATATTGCTTTATTTTGAGTGACAGTGGGGTGTTTTGTAAGGCATTTTTTATGCCTAACCTCTTAAGAGTCCCGGCGCCTTCGCCCAGTAAAACCTTTTAAGTCTCGGCACCTTTCCCAGGTTAATATGCTGAAATGTTATGCTGCAGCATCAAAATGTCTTTTGGAATACCCAAAAACCACTGAAGACAGGCTACTAATGACAAGATTTGCTCAAAGAATGACTCAGGACAAGCTACAAATGCCAAGAATAACTTAAGAACCACTTACGAACCACCTACGTGAAAACATTAAACATTTTGAAGTATACTAAAATAAAAGTTGGCTGCTACAACACCTGCTACGACATGCTACGACACATCAAGAACAATTCTAGAGCTTCAACCGAATTGACCAAGAATATGCCACGATAACCAGATCCTGGCATGTCGTCGTGAAAATGGGAAAGGGCACATCTCTGACTGATTTAAAAACAAGTGTTGTCATTAATTATTTACCATACCTAATATTTGCAAATTTGAGGTAGTTTTTTTCATGTTTGATGCATGATATTGAGTTGGAAATGCTGTACTAAAGTGCACAGTCGTGTCCATGATACCTGAATATCTACTGATAAAGTAAACATATATATTGAATAGTGGCTCAAAACCAGTATCTCATTCTCTGCAGGTCAATTAGCTTAGAAAATATGCCATTGGTCAACTTAATTTTGTTTTCAAAAGGTTGTACAAATATTTCTGGAGGACAATAATCAATTATTCTTTACATACTTTCCAAATATGCAATCTGATTTGTCTATCGTCAATGGGTGTTTATATATGAATATACAAGCAGAATATTTTATGCTCCCGAATACCAAATTCTTACGACGTTCATCATTCTTGCTTTATTTTGTTTAAGATGTTTTTTTAGCTATAAATTATATTGATACATATAGCTAGTGGAATGAACAAGAATTTTAGCAAATCAAATGATTACTCTATTGAAGCGCTTTATACCATACACTGATATTAGCTCACACTACAGATATATAATAAAAACAAAGTACTCTAAAATATTAAACACCGTCATATGGTATTTTAGACACAGTAACCCCCAGTCACCATGTTTAAATGCTTCGCTAGCGCACCTTTCCGCTTCACTGCTGGAGTAAGACTGAGGATTCCCATATTACCTACAATGTGGAGGTGGAGGTTGACTGAGAGCAGTGTTGCCAAGGTTTTCATTTGCCATGCCACTACCAAAGCTTATTGTAGCCAATTTATAAGCAAATCGAGTATTCAGTTTTCATTCAATTAAATTCTAAAGTATCCAATGCACTCGGTGGGTATCCGTGTGTTTAGGGACATCCTTCAGAACCACTTACTACTCCTGTTTCTGTAGCTCCTGCGACTCCCAACAATTCCCCGCTCTTATTCTTTAAAGTTGTTATGATAAATGATGTTTTGTGGCTTGGATTCTGCAGTAAATCTGGCTTTTGCGTATGGGTGTTTGTTTGTGTGTTTATGAAAGAGAGAGAGAGAGTAGTATATTTAAACTAAGATTTGATACAATATTTGCTTAATATGATAATGAATGAAACAATGCATAATATTCATAAGTAGAGGAAAGTGAGAAGGCCCTATGAATCAATGTTTTTACCGCGTTTATTTTGAAGCGAAATTGACTGAAGCTAAAGCTAGTGCCCAGCCCTGAGAAGGTAGGTTTTCGAAAAATAGAAAATATTAGAGAGTTATTGCATCTTTCAAGAAGTAGGTCTAAAAAAGGGAGTTTTCCATTGCATTCTGGCTCTATTGTGAATTGAATATTACTGTGTTGTTTGTTGATATATTCTAAGAATGTGTTGGCTTGAGTGGCATTATTAAAAAATACAAGGGTATCATCCACATATCTGCGGTAAAGTGATGGTTTGAATTGAATGGGACAGTTTTCTAGCCAGATCTTTTCAAAATGACAAAGGAATATATCAGCAAACGTACAGCTTAGCGGCGATCCCATAGCAATACCGCCTATTTGTTTGTATAAAGTGTCATTAAAAATAAAAAGACTATCTTTCACACATAAAGATAATAAGTTCTTAAACACATTTCGGCTCATACCCAAGAAACTATCTATCTGATCAAAACTAAATCCACACATAGATTAATGGTTTGGTTAAGAAGAAGATTTGTGAAAAGAGATTTTATGTCGAGACTGCACATATAACTAGAGTTTGGTCATTTAATTTCAGAGAGGAATTTGCTTAATTCATAAGAATTATTTACAGTATATTCATTTTTAGTGAAGTTAGATAAGAGGGGATTGATAAATTTAGATAGGTGGAAACTGGCGGTGTTATACGCGGCCATAAGGGGTCGGAGTGGCACCGATTATTTGTGGACTTTGGCTGAACCATATAAGATTGCTGGATTTGAACCAGTTGGTTTTAATGAGCTCGCAAATTTTTTAGTAATTGTACCAAGGGAGACTAATTTATTAATAAATCTAGTTACTTTATCTTCTAGGCGGATAGTTAAAATGAATATATCTTCATATCTTAGTTTGGTGAACTTTGTAAAATCTTTGAGGATATCTTCCATTGTTGATGCATAATCTGGTTTATTTAAGAGTACAATACCTCTGCCTTTATCAGGACGGCAAATCACTAAGGTTTTATTTTCACTTAAGTTCTTCAAAATATTTATATCAGCTCTAGTGAATATAGGAGAGAATACCTTATCAGGTCTAAGACCATAATATGCTTTGCCCGCAATGTTACGCAAACAGTTGATTACAGATTCAAATTGAAGACCATTGGCTAATTTACAATGACGAAGTCTTGTTACTATGTTTTCAAATGACAAGAAGTACTTGTAAAAGGAAGGTTTATATACAGGTAAGCAGAATTCTAGTCTGAAGGACATTAAAAACTTTTCTCTGGGTGAGAGTGTAATATTAGAAGGTTGAAAATTACTTTACCAGGATCACATGATTTTAAGTTATATCTAGCATCGAGTTTGTGTAATTTCTTTTCATGAGTTCCAGATACATTTTTAATCAAGGATTTAAGTTTCTTGCGAACGAAATCTCTGAGGCAATGGTAATCGAGGCGGGATACTGAGGACTTGAGGGTTTCACAGGCTTGAGTCAGGCGCTCTTCGAGGTTGTGTATTTCTGTTTTCTAAGAATTAATTTCAATGTCTAGGAGTTTTGTTTCCAGGATTTATATGGATTTGAATGGTTAAGAGTTTTACGATACAGTTTAAAACTTAGAAACTTTGCAAAAACATTGTAGGTTTTGTTACGACTGGGGTTCAAATATATCAGGGCTCTTATTCATTGGACTAGTAATGGCATAAATGCTACAACGGAAAGCGCTAGCTCCAACCTCTGATGTATATTCCCAGTGAACAAAGAACACAAATACTCTACAGAGTTCTATATGCAATAATAGGCTATCAAACTCTCAATAAATGTGCGTCTACTCTAGGCTTAATGTTATGTGAAAACAGCCTATTACTACCTATAACCGAAGGTGCTTGGTTATGGTATGCAAAGTAAGGCGCTAAGAGAAGTTACAGCTTACGTTACTTTAATCAATAAATGTCAGGCACTCCTGCATGAAAGAAAGTGCACTAAAGTCCTTCAACACTAACAAGGAATCTTCTTTAAATGTTAGATGCTATAAAGATGCTCGTATCGGAAATGGAACCCAAAAAGGCAGGCAGCGGAACAATGCTCGTGCAGGCTATGCACACAAAAAGGCAGAATATATAATGCCGTCGGAGCCAAGAATATCCTAAACACTACAACAATAATAATAATCGCCACGACAATGCACTATTCTTATCAACAAAAAGAGCCTAAGTCGTTTGTGTCTCCATACATCAAACTAGGCTGCGAAATGCTTGTGTAATCATAAATGGGTGTGCATAAAAAGAGTAATTAGGTTAATATACTTAATATCTACTGTGACTGATAAAGTCTAGCTAGAGTCAATGATACGAGATACTGGTGCGCATGGCATGCCGCATGACCTAGTGCAAATCTCAAGTCTGTGCGTCAAATATTACGTTATAGGGAAGGGTAGCTCTCTTGAGAAACCTTAATACCGAAGTATTAAGCGTTCTCCTGGCGTACCTCAAAAACAAACAACGAGCTTAGAACAGTGCAGAATGGTATAGGCAAAAAGCCCTCACTCGTGCATGCTCTACTCTCAATGGCACACAGACTAGAATTTACTCAATCAACTCCAGTTCTCAGGTATGTCGTGCAGCTTTTAACTAAAGCCAGCACCCATAGGAAACAATACCTTATAATATCAGACTCCTAGTCTAGCATTATCTAATCCAGCAGAACACTAATAATTATAGGATGCGGTACTTAAACAATATAAATGCCAACCAATGCTTTGTGATCCACTTATCTTAACAACTAACATACATGGGTTATATCAGACCTTAACGCACAATACAACTGGCCAGCATGAAGCTGATTTTGCAGAGTTAACCAGAGGGGATATAATATTAATAAAAGGTGGTGAAAGATATGAAAAAAGAGAGAGGTAGGCAGAGGAAAAGATTCTCAGGTGCGAGCGGGGGACAAGTAGCAAGGGATGAGATAGATGCGTTCTAGAAACCAGATCTGAGGGAGAGAGTGGCGAGGAACTGTATATATACTCGCACTAGCTCGAGGCGCATGGGAAAAAAGCGGTTACAAGTCCTCTAGCCACTAGCAAGGGAGCTAGCAGCATGGTAAGGACCTCTCTCCACCAACCCCCACGAGGCAGCCAGCCGTGATGTCATCGAGCGGGACAAAAACACTGCGCGCTCCCTCTCACTCTGTTCTACTCTCTCTCTCTCTCCCAGATCCCATCATTACTAGTTAATGATAAAACATATACTTTACAATTAAATATATAAAGCCTTGACATGGGTGAAAACAAAGAGCCTTTCTGGACTGCCCATGACACGAGCTTTCATATGAAATAAAGCACACTCTAATACATAACCTGTAGCCCCATCCACTGCCCTGGCGATCCTAGCGAGTCACTGTAGGACAAGCCATGCGGTTCTAACGGAGTGGTTAACGTCACACCCCCCCCCAAGATTTTCCTCAGAGGCCCCAAGGCTCACAAAAATCTGATGGTTAGAACCCATGCTATATCTCCACCTCCCATCACCCAGCGGCAGTAAAATATCTGGCACAGTTCTTCAACAAAACATTTTTCAAAATTATAACCCTCCCCAACACCATAGGTTAAATTATATGTAGTTATGCTCCTCAAGAGCGAGCTTCTCTAGCCCAGCATTCTGAGAGGAGTGCAACTCAGAATTACTGCTATAACATACTAAAAAAAATCAACTATCAAAGAAAGAGTTTTTATTTGATTTTTATGTTTATAATTTGTTTATTTCGGCTGCACTATAGGGGCAAGCCTAGTTTTTTCTTCTATACCAAACGCTCAACTCCTGCTTTACGACCCAATACGCTGGGCTACAACCGCGAGCCAACAAGCACCAAGCGCAAAATACTATTCAAACTAAAGCAGGAGGCTACCCGTGTGTCAATCTACCCAGGATCATATACCCTTGAACGACCATCTGCAACCATGTTGTCACAACCGGCAATATGGCGTATGTCCAGGTTATATACCAATAACCTTAGTGACCACCTGGTCAGCCTCATATTCAGATTGTGAAACTGGTCCAAGAACTTGAGAGGGTGATGATCTGGGTAAACTACAACGACCGGACCATAGGCTGGAACATAGACCTCGAAATGCCCCAGAGCAAGTACAACCGCCAGCAGCTCCTCCTCGACAACAGAGCAGCTCCCCTGGGCCGAATTGTACTTCTCCGAGCAGAAACTAACAGGATGCTCCAGCCCATCATCGTCCTTTTCCACAAGGACGGCACCAGCCCCCACACCACTAGCCTCCGTTGCTAGTTGGAAAGGTAGGCTAAAGTCAGGGGCCCTGAGGATCGGGTGAGTGCACAACAGGTGTTTTACTTCTCTAAACACCTTCTCACACTCCGGCGCCCATTTGAACTTCTTATCCTTCCAGTTATCCTCCACCTGAGCTTGACTGTCCCATTCTCCTTCTCCACCTTGACTGCTAAACGTCATCACAGGCACAGTGAGAGGCTCAGGGGGGTGCCTCCCATACGCCTTCATGGGATTAACATGACATAACTGATTGCGCTTCCGTCTGTCTGGAGTGGCTACCAAGTAAACCAGGTCTGATAGCTCCTCCACCAGCCTATAAGGACCAGTGTACTTCGCGGATAAGGGGTGACCTACAAGGGGCAGTAGAATCAACACCTCCTGACCCACATGAAACTCCCTGAGTTCAACCTTGAGGTCGTACCTGTCCTTCCTGAGGGCCTGAGAGCTAGTCAAATTACTGCCAGCCAACTCCAGACTGCGCAACATCCGTTCTCGACTGTTGAGGACACACTTGAGCATAGAACAAGGTTTTTCTGCGCCCTCCCATACTTCTTCAACCATATGGAGAGGCCCTCTGACACAGTGTCCAAAGACGAGCTCATTAGGGCTGAATCCCAAACTCTCCCCAGGTACCTCCCACACAGCAAACAAAACACATGGCAGGCCAAGATCCCAATCCCTCCCACTCTCAAAGCAACAACAACGAAGCACATATTTCAAGGCTGAGTGCCATCGCTCTAACACACCCTGGCTCTCCGGATGATACGCAGATGACACAACCCCAACAATCCCATGCTGTGGCATTGCTTGAACAAAGAGGCTAGAAGTGAAGTTGGGTCCCTGGACTGACTGAATCCCCTGCGGGTAACCATACCGGGAAAAATACACTAGCAAGCTTCGGACCACCGTCTTCGCCGACCCATTTCTCATAGGGTACGCGTCACGGTACCTTGTTGCCACATCTCCCGACTGTGCATCACTGTCCTCCTTCAACTCTTTCATCTTTTTAAGCCCATCCTCTGCCTTTTCCACAACAGTTACTGGGTCTTCTTCAGACTCGATATTTGGTCCTAATACTGAGTCCCCGAGAGGGGCCGTTGATACTAAACTCTCAACCGCATCAACTTCCAACCCCTTCTCGGTACCCTTCCTCCGCTGATCTAAAGATTGTTGACCAGAATGTGACTCCCTGGATGCAGGATCTCCGGTGACAACACACGCCATAGGCTGCCCCGGACACTTCTCAACCCACTCCTGCTCCTCCCTACTCACGTCGGCCGGCTTCTCGGCAACGACCAAGGGTGGAGCCTCAGAAGTTGGTCCCGCAAAGTCGTTGCCAAGAAGGAGGTCGACGCCCCCAACAGGTAACTTCTCCACAATTCCTACATCCAGGTCCCGAGTCACACCATCAACTTCCACCTTCATTCTTACAAGCGGGTATGACCTTGTCGCATTAACTCCCTGAACCACAACCACCCGCGCCGTATTGACAGGTTTACCAGTGAAATTTCTCAACAGTGTTTGCGATGCCCCAGTGTCACGCAAAATTCTCACCTCATGTCTTCTACCCCCCCACTCCACACAACCGAGTCCCCTGTGGTCACTAAAGGCATCACGGACAGGGAATAAGCCTTCCGGATCCTTCTGCCTGGCAGTGTATTTACCTCGGAAGAAATGCCTCTAACAAACTCCGATGTCCTCTTGAACACCCCAATGCCGTGAGCAAAAGACACGGCTGCCGGAGGAGGTCGACTAGGGCACTCATTTGCCTTATGACCCTCCTGGTGGCAACTAAAACACATAAATTTCGGTTTCGGCTGATACTGTGATGTAAAAGGCCCCTGACTTTTCACATACAGTGTGGTGTAAGGTTTGGATTCAGTTTTAGTTTCATGGCTCTTCTGTTTAAATGTGTCATTGTTACGGGGAGGGGGAGGATAACGGTCCCTAGCACTTACATCGTACTTCTGTGAGGACCCGCAACCCCGAATCAACGACAGCCGTCGATCAGCCATTTCTGCTGTTTCTACTACAGTTCTTGGGTTTTTCTCCTTTAAGTTCAAAGTTAGATCACCGCCCGTGCTCTTAAAGAACTGCTCCAACATCATCAACTGCTTAACTCCATCAAACGTTGTTACCTTCTCAGATCGGAGCCAGTTCCCCATAGCATCGGACAAGTCCCGGGCGTGTTCCAAAAAGGTGCTATCTCTTCCCTTAGTTACACCCCGGAACTTCAAACGGTACGTTTCTGGTTGCAGTTCGTAAGCCCTCAGGACAGCCTCCTTGAGATCCTCGTACACATTACATAACTCCAAAGGTAACGCATCGTAGGCATTAAGACCCTTGCCTATTAATCTAGAGGATACACGTGCTGCCCATTTATTCTCTGGCCACTGGTGTTCCTGGCACTTCTTCTCAAAGCGTGTGAAAAATTCTGTTACACCACTCTCATCAAACACCAGAACCAGTTTCAATAAGTGCGAGAGAGACTGCTCATGAACACGGTTACCAGCCCCAAGTCGCTGTCCCGTTGCCTCTACTCGCGACTTCTCTACATCCATGTCGGCACAGTACCTAGTCGACTCTAAATCAGCTTGGATTTTTGCTAGCTCTATGTGCTGCTGACTGATAGTTTTTCTCTCTTCTATCTTGGCTAATTCTAATTGCTGCTGATGCTGAAGCTTAGCTAATTCGAGCTTAAACAATAATTCTGGAGATAACCCTTGAGGAGGTGAAGGTGCTACAATGTTTGAAATTACCGGTGGTCCCCCCAGGGGCAACCCCCCCTGCCAGTCACCACCCGACTGCGGAAGCGTACCCGGGGTCGGCAAACTACTGGGATGGCTGGGAGTCGAGTGTAGGGGAAGCATGGCCGAAAGGCTCTGAGCACTCAACCCATCTTGCTCACCAGTCACCCTGCCCAGTACACACGTTATCAAGTTATCCCTGGTCATGCTGCTAGTAACCGCATGACCGATAGCTGTGGCCAGGTATTGAAGACCGTACCGATTCATACCCTCCAACCGCTCGGCAGTAACAAGCCATTGCAAAAATATCCTAGCATCCTCCTCACAGCTCACCTGATTAACCATTTCATCATGCTGCTGTTCCTCCGTTTCGACATGACGTACTGTGTCTCCATTCTCCTCTGATCCGGTATAAGACATGATGCTCACAAAAATTTCTCACCACAATATTCAGAAAAGAAGCACCCCAAACTCTTATACCTCAATATACACACAAAAATTCTCGGAAATACTCAAGGGCTATACTATGTTGCAAAAAAAATTATTCTTGCTGATCCCCGCAAAATATTCTCCAAAACAACAAATGTTCCCTGCTAATAAATGTAGGTTCACCAAATCCTAGGTAAGGTCGCCATTTGTTACGACTGGGGTTCAAATATATCAGGGCTCTTATTCATTGGACTAGTAATGGCATAAATGCTACAACGGAAAGCGCTAGCTCCAACCTCTGATGTATATTCCCAGTGAACAAAGAACACAAATACTCTAGAGTTCTATATGCAATAATAGGCTATCAAACTCTCAATAAATGTGCGTCTACTCTAGGCTTAATGTTATGTGAAAACAGCTTATTACTACCTATAACCGAAGGTGCTTGGTTATGGTATGCAAAGTAAGGCGGTAAGAGAAGTTACAGCTTACGTTACTTTAATCAATAAATGTCAGGCACTCCTGCATGAAAGAAAGTGCACTAAAGTCCTTCAACACTAACAAGGAATCTTCTTTAAATGTTAGATGCTATAAAGATGCTCGTATCGGAAATGGAACCCAAAAAGGCAGGCAGCGGAACAATGCTCTGCAGGCTATGCACACAAAAAGGCAGAATATATAATGCCGTCGGAGCCAAGAATATCCTAAACACTACAACAATAATAATCGCCACGACAATGCACTATTCTTATCAACAAAAAGAGCCTAAGTCGTTTGTGTCTCCATACATCAAACTAGGCTGCGAAATGCTTGTGTAATCATAAATGGGTGTGCATAAAAAGAGTAATTAGGTTAATATACTTAATATCTACTGTGACTGATAAAGTCTAGCTAGAGTCAATGATACGAGATACTGGTGCGCATGGCATGCCGCATAGCCTAGTGCAAATCTCAAGTCTGTGCGTCAAATATTACGTTATAGGGAAGGGTAGCTCTCTTGAGAAACCTTAATACCGAAGTATTAAGCGTTCTCCTGGCGTACCTCAAAAACAAACAACGAGCTTAGAACAGTGCAGAATGGTATAGGCAAAAAGCCCTCACTCGTGCATGCTCTACTCTCAATGGCACACAGACTAGAATTTACTCAATCAACTCCAGTTCTCAGGTATGTCGTGCAGCTTTTAACTAAAGCCAGCACCCATAGGAAACAATACCTTATAATATCAGACTCCTAGTCTAGCATTATCTAATCCAGCAGAACACTAATAATTATAGGACTCGGTACTTAAACAATATAAATGCCAACCAATGCTTCGTGATCCACTTATCTTAACAACTAACATACATGGGTTATATCAGACCTTAACACACAATACAACTGGCCAGCATGAAGCTGATTTTGCAGAGTTAACCAGAGGGGATATAATATTAATAAAAGGTGGTGAAAGATATGAAAAAAGAGAGAGGTAGGCAGAGGAAAAGATTCTCAGGTGCGAGCGGGAGACAGGTAGCAAGGGATGAGATAGATGCGTTCTAGAAACCAGATCTGAGGGAGAGAGTGGCGAGGAACTGTATATATACTCGCACTAGCTCAAGGCGCGTGGGAAAAAAGCGGTTACAAGTCCTCTAGCCACTAGCAAGGGAGTTAGCAGCATGGTAAGGACCTCTCTCCACCAACCCCCACGAGGCAGCCAGCCATGACGTCATCGAGCGGGACAAAAACACTGCGCGCTCCCTCTCACTCTGTTCTACTCTCTCTCTCTCTCCCAGATCCCATCATTACTAGTTAATGATAAAATATATACTTTACAATTAAATATATAAAGCCTTGAAATGGGTGAAAACAAAGAGCCTTTCTGGACTGCCCATGACACGAGCTTTCATATGAAATAAAGCACACTCTAATACATAACCTGTAGCCCCATCCACTGCCCTGGCGATCCTAGCGAGTCACTGTAGGACAAGCCATGCGGTTCTAACGGAGTTGTTAACGTCACAGTTTTACAGCACAGTAGGAATTTCAAGTCAAGGCGCTTTTTTTCTACTTTTTGTGATGTCTGTTCATAGTCTCGGAACCTTTGAAGAGCTGGGTGTCCATATCTTCTATGGACAATCAATAATTTTAATCAAGCATTTTTAACTTGAAGTTTCTTGTATAACATCTGCTTACTTTTTGTCTGTATTTATTGTTTTTTGTCAGTATTTATTGTGTTTTGTCTGTATTTAGTGTTTATCTTTATCTTTTTCTATTATTAATATTGATGATTTTTTAAATTGATTGTTCTTGTTAAAAGAGTACTCTTTGTTTAAATATGTTGTTACTTCATATTTTGCAATTATTTGTCTTTATATTATATGTATTCATTATCGATAGTATCAATTGCTTGCTTTTGCGATTTCCTTAGTTTATTTGTGCGATAAATGTAGGTTATTTGTAGGGTAGTTATTGATAGGGGTCACTTGAGGCATGCTATGCTTACAGGTACCTACCCGATAGCACTATCGTTAGTGAGTGCTGTACTGTATTTTATATATTATTTTGTAATAGTATAGATATCTTATCAATATTTGTATTTTGTACTATTGTTAATGTCTTGTCATGTTGCAAATTTGATTTTAAATAATATTTTGACATTTAACATGTAGTTTCTTTATTCATGCAGAATTTAGTAAAATTTACCAGAACTTCCCTGACTTCCCAAACTTGACTAATTCCTTTAACGTGACGATAGTGCGTTGTTATATGTGTGATTAGTTTGCTTGGGAAACAGATTAACTTGCTCATGTAGTAATGTACACCCTATGTGGTGGAATGTGTTCTTTTATTTAATAATTTTCATTTTAGTAAGCGTTGTTTCCACATAGCGATTTTGATAATTTAATTTGACTTTATATTGTCCTTGTCCCAATTTTGGTTTGTTTTGTTTGCAAGTTTTACATTTAAATTAATGTAGAACTTCGGATATAGGGGTGTTCGTAGGGAACCGTATTTTCAAGAGAAAAAGTATCACAAGGGTATAGGTAGCGAACAACATCTTTATTTTGGATCCAACGTTTCGACATATCAACTTATGTCATCATCAGGGTCTAAAAATGAGAGAGAAAAACACACGATATAAAACTAACTTACAAGTTATTCAAAGGGTGTTACACATACTAATGTACAACGTTTAAAAGGGCTTGAAAGGGGCAAATTATACAATGTATAAAGGGGCAGAACATGTAAAGTATTCTATGGGAATTACACATTAATGTACAATGATTAAAGGGGCAGAACATAACAAATTATTCTATGAGAGTTACAAATCTTACTGTACTATGTTTAAAGGGGCAGCAGATATGGTATTGTTAAGTTGGAGTTTAATTTTTTGTATATATATTGACTGTCCCATTCAATTCAAACCATCACTTTACCGCAGATATGTGGATGATACCCTTGTATTTTTTAATAATGCCACTCAAGCCAACAAATTCTTAGAATATATCAACAAACAACACAGTAATATTCAATTCACAATAGAGCCAGAATGCAATGGAAAACTCCCTTTTTTAGACCTACTTCTTGAAAGATGCAATAACTCTCTAATATTTTCTATTTTTCGTAAACCTACCTTCTCAGGGCTGGGCACTAGCTTCTTTAGCTTCAGTCAATTTCGTTTCAAAATAAACGCGGTAAAAACATTGATTCATAGGGCCTTCTCACTCTCCTCTACTTATGAATTATTTCACAAAGAACTAGCCTTTCTCAAATACATAGTATATATAGTAAACTTATCGGATTAATATATTTCAAGTAATCTGTTTGCACACTCAAATTCAGAATATGGATTTTATGCTTTTTTATTGAAAAAATACTAGGAAAGACAAAAATTCCGAATGAGTCTGGATGTCATCATCGCCAGAGAGAGCTAAAGCAGGCGAAGAAATGTCAAAGAATAAATTTAACATTTGTATGAAATCTAGACTGGTTGAGGCAGCCCCAGAGGCAGAATAATGTCCGTGCCAGGCTGAAGGTTAGGGCAAATCTAGACTGGTTGAGGCAGCCCCAGAGGCAGAATAATGTCCGTGCCGGGCTGAAGGTTAGGGCAAATCTAGACTGGTTGAGGCAGCCCCAGAGGCAGAATAATGTCTGTGCCGGGCTGAAGGTTAGGGCAAAAACACGTCTATTTTCACAACTCTAATTTTGTTTTCCAGCTCATATATTTTCATCAATACAACTAAGCAAAGTTTCAATATATTTGTTCCAATTAAATATTTTGACTGCAGAAGCATCTTCTGACTGAGGATGATCAGAATGAATAGATTGAGAAGTTATATTAGACAGTTGTTTTAGTATATCGATATTGTAATTGGAATGTTAGGGACAAGCATTGTGGTTGGGGTATTCTGGAATGTGGCTTGTTTGTTTAATGAGTTAAGTGATATCAGTCTGTGAACAGCTAAATTCAAGACTAGGATTTCAGTTCTGGCTGAATGAGTGGACATTAATATAACCCAATGCTGGCACAGTTGTGTTAGAAAGTTTGCATATTTGCATATACACTCACCTCGGTCATTTGGGGGTCCTAAGGGGGGGCCTCAGCCATCAGCTGGTGCCGGGCACCTCTTCAAACCTCGCACGCCAGCACACCACAGCTGGGTGAGGCAGCATGGCTGATGTACGATGCCTCCAGTTTTCGAGTGACGGTTATTTACACAACCTGAGCATCATGTGTGCCTTCATAGTTCATATATTAGTAACATGTATCACATAATGTCATTGTAAGTGAAGTTACAGTGTGATAAGTGCATAGATTCAAGTTTTATAAATGCCGATGAGTGGCAAGGCCCGCGCGCTTCCTGGTTACCATGGTGATGTACGGCCATCTTGGCCCAAGACGCACACACGTACACATGGCCAGCTGACTGACACCCCACTCCCCCTTCACTTTCCCTTTCATTCTATGCCTCTCTCACGCACTCTGTTTATTGATTTTATGCTTTATCATATGTTTTATAGTTAGAATATGAGTTTTACACATTGTTTTAGGCACATTTGACTTAGAAATATGGGTTTTCACATTGTATTTTTAGTGGGGAGCGTGTGAGGTGGCGGTGAAGGCAGGCGTGGGGGAGAACCATGCCGCACGTGTGTAGCAACATGACACCTCTCATCCTCAGCTCGTCTCTTTTGACCGCTACGATGGCCTGGCGGAATATTGAGGAATGCCATGGGGTTTGGGTCATTCTCCTCCTCCTCTTTCCAACTTGGTGGGGAGTCAACTATGTCATGTGGAGCAGTGGTGGAGCGATACCCACTCTCCTTCCTTTGTTCCAAGATCGCGAGGCGACCAGCTAGGTCAGACACTCGCAAAGTCAACGGGAAAACTGTCTTCCCCCCTCCTCCCATGCGTCCTACTCGCCACTCCCCACCGCGGCTAGACTTGGGAGTTGCCAAGTATTGCCACTGTTCGGCAACATTATAAGGTATATCCCATACAAATTTGAATCCTCTTGCTACCATAGGACAAGAGTAAATAAGCTCGAAAGTGGGGGTGAGATAAGTTGGTAAATTGGCGTTACCCACCCACCCATCCCCACCTCCTCGGCTGGACTTCGGGGTAGCCGTGTACCGCCACTGTTCGGCAACATCATAAGGTATATCCCATACAAATTTGAAATCTCTAGCTACCATAATACAAGAGTAAATAAGGTCGACAGTGCCGACGCACCCTATGCGGCTCTGGGGTTTAGCGTTACATACATTGCCGACGCATATGCTGCAACTCTGGTGCCTAGTGGGTTAAATAGTGACACTGGTATTTCTCTATGGTGTAATATTTTGTATCAATTATACAAAATATACTAATGCGTTTTTGGCTATATTATACTTACTTTGTATGAACACACTAATATAATAAATACAATGTTTTGTGATTGTATTATGGTTCTATTGTAATAAGGTTTATTAAGCTTAATATGTATCGCCTGTTTAAATTGTCTTAACAATGTATGTGGATTTCATTCGCTAGTGCAAAATGTTTACTAATATATATATTTGTTTTCATAAGACACTGAATATTAATGAATTTACACGCAGGTATAATACTATTATGACGCGCCTAACACAGATATGCTAACAATTAGACAGCTTATAAATTAAGGGGAAATTTATATTTAGTTTGTTCATTTTTTTATTTACTGATAAATAAATGTATTTTTTAGTTTCCTTCCAACATCTCCATTAAGATTAAAAAAATACCCAAAGACCCCCCTTTGAGAACCTTTTTAAGATTTTTCTGTAGAAAAATATCCCGGCCGAACACCGCTTCCTCCTAAATTACAGGCTCGCTAAAGCTCGCTAGGAAATAAATGACACCTAAATTATACAAAAAGTCTTAAAATAGCCAAAAGAATGGGGCTGAACGCAGTGAGAAGGTGGTCCAGAAAAAAAAATCCATTTAACTTAATTCCAGGAACCAACCAGCGATTGTATTCAGTTTCAGAAAGAAGCTCTCACAGTTAAAGGTCAAAGTAATGTACACATTTAATTATAATATATGAAGCAGGTCATCAGGATACAACTTCCTCTTATTAAGGGGAGGTATTTAGTTTGTTCCCTAGACCTCCATCAAGCTTAAAATTACACCCCCGTGAGTCCCTTTCAAGATAAATTTGTAATTTTTTGGTAGAAAAATGTCCCGGCCGAAGGCCGGTTCCTCTTAAATTACAGGCTCGCTATCGCTCGCCAGGATAAAATTGACACCTGAATTGCATGAAAGGTCTTAATATGGGGTGAAAGTTCTTAAAATCGCTAAACTAATGGGGCAAACGTTTTATAATATCAAAAGCAATGGGGCTAAACATGAGGGAGAAAGGGGTCTAGAAAAAAATCCCTCCAGTGGAGATCCCCCCTTAAACTGGCTGGACGTATAATTAATGTAGATGGTAATGAAAAGTGCAGAAAAACCATAAATGATGCAGTCACTCTAAAGTGTGCTGAAAGTAGAAGTAATATAATGTATGCATATTAAATTCATAATATCACAAACCAACCAATTAACTTACCAATATTACTAATTCATGAAATCAATGACTACACGTGGTACTCCAAGGATTCGAACCTAGGGTACTTACACCAACATTCCGCGCAAAAACAGAAAGCTGACGTCAAGAGAAAAGTAGAATAACAAATGTATTTAATATACATGCATGCATGTTTGTGTGTTTGACTCTCTCTCTCTCTCTCTCTCTGTCTCTCTCTCTCTTTCTCTCTCTCTCTCTCTCTCTCTCATATATATGTATATATATATATATATATATATATATATATATATATATATATATATATATATAGTAATCCTTAAATAATTGCCCATAGGGATCAGGAGGTCAGAAGTGTGGGAAGCAATGAAAAGAATGAAGTTGGGGAAAGCACCAGGAACAGATGGAATGTGTGGGGAAATGCTGAGGTATGGTGGTGAGATAGTGATCGAATGGGTATGGAAAATGTGCAAACTAGCAAGGGAGAAGGGGAGTGCACCCGATGACTGGAAGACTGGCATAATAGTCCCCCTATATAAGGGCAAAGAAGAAAGAGGAGGGTGTGGTAACCACCGAGGAATATGTCTTCTAAGCGTAGTAGGGAAGGTGTACAGTAGGGTAGTGATTGAGAGTGTGAGAGTGAGAATGGAGAAATGGATAGGTGACGAACAGGGAGGTTTTAGGAAGGGAAGAGGATGTGTAGATCAGATTTTTACCCTAAATTGTGTTGTGGAGAAGTATCTGGAGAAGCAACAAAAGGTGTATGTTGCCTTTATGGACTTGGAGAAGGCCTATGACAGAGTGGATAGAGAAGGTATGTGGAAAGTACTTAGAATATACGGAGTAGATGGCAAGTTGCTGAAAGCAGTGAAGAGCATGTATGAGGGTGCAAAGGCGGCAGTAAGTGTGGAGAATGAGCAGAGCGAGTTCTTTGACCTGAATGATGGGTTGAAACATTGGTGTGTGATGTCCCCGTGGTTGTTTACTGTATATATGGATGGAGTCATGAAAGAAATACTAGGAGAAGCAGTGGATGTTGGTGTATCACTGAAAAGGGAGGGAAATGAGTGGAAGCTGCCTATACTGCTGTTTGCGGATGATGCAGTTCTGATGAGCGATAATGAATGGGAGTTGCAGGGTTTGGTAAATGAGTTTGGAACAGTGTACGAAAAACATAATTTGAAGGTAAATGCAGGGAAGAGCAAGGTTATGGTCTTCGAAAGGGGTGAAGTCACAGAGTGTGAGGTGAAGTTGAACGGTCAGGCTATGGAGATCGTCAGCTCATTTAAGTATCTGGGCAGTGTATTGAGTAAAGATGGGACTATGGATGAAAAAGTGTGGGAGAGGGTGCAACAGGGGAAGAGGGTTGTAGGAACGCTGAAAGCAGTAACAAGAAATAGGGTGGTCAGCATGGAAGTGAAGAAGTTCTTGCATGACAGTGTGGTAATCCCGACATTGACTTACGGAAGTTAAGTATGGACGTTTGAAAAGAGACTCAGACCAAGAGTGAGACGGGTGGAAATAAGTTACTTGAGAAGTGTGTGCGGAGTTGCATGGAAGGATAGACAGACGAATGAGGAAGTAAGAAGGAGGTGTGGTGTAGAGGTAGATGTGCTGGAAATTGTGAAAAGGAACAACTTGAACAGTGCACACTTAAAATATACCACAAAGTTGACGATTTTAATTTTAACGTAATGAACTTTCCTTTCCCTAATAGTAATATCAAGTAAAATAACTTATAATTGTTTTTATTCCCAGCTAATAAAATTTTGTATAATTTGTACCAGATTAGAAGACTTTTGGGATAGAGCTAGGTTACTATACAGACTCTTAGTAGACAGAGGTTTTGTTGCAAATAAATTGTTGCATATATTTAATCTTTTTAAGGTCAATTTTTGTGACTGTATTTTAAAATATGATATCAATAATTTTAATCAAGCATTATTAACTTGAAGTTTCTATTATAACCTCTGCTTACTTTGTGTCTGTATGTATTAATGTTTATCTTTTTCTATTGTTATTATTATTTTTTATAATTAATTGTTCTTGTTAAAAGAGTACTTTTTTGTTTAAATCTATTGTGCCTTCTTCATATTTTCAAATATTTGTATTTATTATATTGTATCTATTCATTGTCGAGAGTATCAATTGCTTGCTTTTGCTATTTCCTTAGTTTATTTGTACAATAAATGTAGGTTATTTGTAGGGTAATAATTGTTAGGGGTCACTTGAAGCATGCTATGCTTACAGGTACCTACCCGATAGTACTATCGTTGGTGATAGCCATTTGTATGTTTTACTATTGTTAATGTCTTGTTAAGTTGCAAATTTGATTTTAATAGAAATTTGTGACACTAATTGTAGTTTCTTTATTCATGCAGAGTTTAGTAAAATTTACCAGAACGTCCCCGACTTCCCAAATTGACTAATTCCTTGAACGTGACTATAGTGCGCTGTTATGTGTGCGATTAGTTTGCTTGGGAAACAGATTAGCTAGCTCATGTAGTAATGTACAATGTACACCCTATGTGGTGGATTGTCTTCTTTTATTTATTAATTATTATTTTACTTAATGCGTTGCGAAACCACATAGGTATTTTGATTAGTTGTTTTGCCTGTTTACTGTGTTCGTATACGTTTTGGTTTGTTTATTTTGCAAGTTTTACATTATAAATTATAAGATATATTACCATAATCACTATGCTATCATCATCACTACTTCTATCACCATAATGAAATACATGGGAATCCCTATGGGCAATGATTTAAGGATCGCTCTGTATATATATATACAGTATAATTAGCATATAGTCCGACTTAAGCAAAATAGTGGTCAGAAGCAAATGTCAAATTTTACACGTTTGTTCAAATAACAAAAATGTATGATTTTCATATGAAAGGTCAACCAATTTAGCAGACTCTTAAGATTAATGATATCGGGCAATATGTACAGTACATACAAGAACTTAACGTGGGAAGCAGAATAGGTCGTAAGATGCCGTGTAGTGGAGCAGATAACTGCAAATTTCAGGAGAATCGTTCAAATGGTGATGCAAGCATGAAATTTGGTACATGTACCCTTCAAGGTCCATTCTTCTCAGAAATACCGCTGGCCACGCGAAAATCCAAGATGGCGGTAATTTTTCAAGATGGCTGCCGTGCCTGACCATATAATTATTGCTTAATTTGTTTTTAATTATTACCTGGTGAACATTTTAAGAGAAAACTGTTTCTTGCTAACCAGATTAATGAGAAGAACTGTTTTAATCATTGTCATAGTCTATAATTGGAATTTTAGAATGGCATCCAAGATGACGTCCATTAATTTCATATGTTCATATCTAAGCAACTACTGAACATATATACATAATTTTTGGTGTGCACATACATTCTTTGGGTCAGATAATCCAATGGAGCCATTTTCACATTTGTTAGTAAGGACTGAGGCAGTGATGAGATCTTGCAAATATAATAGAGTGATGTCAACACACAACCAGGACACACTGGTAACATCGCTGCTGTGCAACTCAGCATGGGGTTCAGTGTCAGCTTATTTTACTGTACTATACTATAAGTTGTAGTGTAGTTTAATTTAGTGTCCCAAATGCTTTCTAACAGCCCCATATCAATTAGCTACTAGACAGTAGTTGGTAGTTAGTAGATAGAGTTAGATAGCCGCACCTGAATTGACAGGGTGTGCCAGCGCGGGAGAGCCGAGCCAAGGGTAAGGGGGCTATACATGACTTGCTCATGTACTTACCTGGATGGTGTACAGATCACACGGGACTTAAATGGCACTGGATGAATGATCGGGCTAGGTGTAGGTCACCCGAACTCTAGTTGTATCCCATAAAGTAATGTGTGTGTAGGCACAGCTGACTTTCCTGGAAAGAGTCAATAAGCTGTCTCTGACTTTGCAAGAGTTGGGCAGTCCTTTCCAGGATGACAGTCAAGAGCTGTATTCTATTGACAACAAAGACATAGTTCACCCCAGCTCAGTGGAACTTCTGCAGATTCACTTGGAGAGAGGCCAAACTAAATTCCAGGACTTTTCTGAAGCCTTAGCAAATAATCCAGTTTCCTTCTATGAGTCAATCAAGAGGAACAAAACTGACTTCATCAGGCAAGAATCTGCTCTTATTAAGCACTCAAAGCAGAAGCTTCTGAAGGAGGACTACAAGCTCTTCTCAAAGCTGTTCATCTCCTGTCAGAGCAGACAGTGTGATCTGCAGGAGTTCTTCCAGCATGAGAATCAGGCATTCCCAGCTGCACTGAGTGAGGGTGGAAGGCTGTACACTTGACAGAAGTCTCAACTGACCTCTATCTTGGAGACTCATGTTACATCAACAGACGAAGAACCAGAGACCGATGTCCTGATTGTAGATGGGTCTGCTTTGGTCCATGTCTTGCCACCAAAGAGTGGAAAGACCTTTGAGGGCTATGCAACTCTGGACTTCCTGCCATTTATTCACAGCTATGCTACGAAGTACAAGACAACACATCTTGTCTTTGATGTGTACAACCCATCCAGCCTCAAAGCCGAGACCAGGTCTCAACGTGGCCAGGGAGGAAGACGCAAGGTGACAAACAAGAACAGCATTCCACCCAATTGGCGTAACTTCCTTAGGCATAATGACAACAAGACGGAGTTGTTCCAGTTCCTGTCAGACAGGGTTGCCCAAATGTCTGCACCAAACTTGGTAATTGTCACAAAGGGATCTGCAGTCCTCAGCACTCATGAAACTGGTCTTCAAGGACTGGACAAGTGCTCTCATGAGGAAGCTGACAGCCGCACCTTTGTGCATGCCAAATATGCTGCAGAACATGGGAGCAAAGCCGTCATGGTCAAGGCAAATGATACAGATGTTGTGGTCATTGCAGTGAGTGCCTTTCCAGCCCTTCAGAGTTTGGGGCTAGAGCAGTTATGGGTGGCATTTGGTCACGGTCAAAGCCGGCGCTGGATCAGTGTGCATGGCCTGTATCGCTGTATGGGGCAGGAGAAGGCTAAAGGCATGTTATTCTTTCATGCCTTCACAGGGTGTGACACTGTTTCAGCCTTCCGTAACAAGGGAAAGAAAACTGCCTGGCAGACATGGGATGTTTGTCCAAAGGCCTCCCCTGTCTTCTCCAAGCTGAGCCAGTACCCTCTTACAGTGGAAGATGGTGACCTGGAGATACTGGAGAGGTTTGTCATAATGATGTATGACAGGTCCAGCACTGCTACCACTGTGGATGAGGCCAGGCTTGACATGTTTGCCAGAAAACAGAGGCCTTATGAGGCCATTCCACCAACAAGAGCAGCTCTACTTCAGCACACTAGACGAGCTGCCTTCCAGGCTGGTTGTGTTTGGGCCCAAGCAACCCAGTGTCAACCAGAAGCAGAGAGTCCTGCTGACTGGGGATGGCAGAAGGTTGGTGAAGAATGGCACGTCTTCTGGACAGCCAACTCCCCCATAGCCAAGAGTTGCGAACAGCTGACCAAATGTGGCTGTAAATCAGACTGTCGTGGCAGATGCAAGTGCTACAGGCTGGGTCTCTCCTGTACAGCTCTGTGCACTTGCAAATGTGAGGTGAGAGTCTTTGATTCTATGGTATTTTTACTAATGTTATTTGTACTCAATGGATATGTATAAATGGTGTGAATTAGGCCGTTTCCTACGATATAATCTTCCTTCACTTTGTCTAGTTACTTATGACCCTGATGAGTTAATAATGTGACAAGTCTTTCTAATTCTCTGACCTCAAAAATGTAGGATTAGATGAAAAAATCATTTGTCTAGCTCTACTAATAGCCAAGATATCACAAAATTTGTCTTTAACCCCAGAAGGCCGATACACTACTGAAATAGCACGGCTTTAAATAGCCTTTAAATAGCCTGCTGATGGCTGCTATTTACTTGTATGACGTCACGGTACTTTTGGGGTAATTTTCACCGAGTTCCAATATCACCGAAACTACCGTGATGTCAACACAATGGGTTTAAAGAAATTTCACTATGGCAAAGGTGCGTAAACACGGAAAATCATGGAAAAGTTACCTCACGAAAACAAGCAATATCTCAGTAACTACTGGGCCTATGGAGCTGAATTTTTTTACGAGACAAAAGCTGAAAGTGACCTCTCTCACGTGGTTTATGACTCATTTCTCTATCTTTATTCTTTGATAAGCTATTAAGCCATAAACACTACCGAAAATCGCCAAAAAAATCCGGCTTCCTCGCGTTAATGGCGGCCATCTTGGACGCCATCTTAGTTAAAGTCTAATATGCAACTGCATTGGACAAAATTACCTTCACTTACCACGATAGAGCCAAAACAAATGGATTGGACAGTATTCATGTCTTTTTTCTTTCAATTAACTGACCCATAACAGTAGGGCTCAGTCAGATGTGTCGGCCATCTTGAAAAATGGTCGCCATATTGAATTTTTGTGTGGCCAGCGGTATGTGCTTTGAAAGTGAGCTTTGAAGAATACCTGTACCAAATTTCATGCTTGCATCACCATTTGAACGATTGTTTCACTTATCTGCTTCACTAGTGTCACTGATGGATGGGTTGTGCTTATAAAGGTGAAGGGCCTCCATGATGGGAAGGTCTGTGTCGTTGTTGCTGCCACCAAGAACTGCGAAGTGCTGAGTAAAAGTGTGGTCGTCTTGGTGGGAGTGGTTGCGTATAGCTGAGTGAGATGGGCTCGTGATTAGTTATCCCGTTCGAACTGAGCGGCCTAGGTGTTCGTGTATACAGGATTTTAGATGTCTTTTTGTTTTGCCTATATATGCTACCTTACATAGCTAGCACACGTAAATAAGTAAACAACTGATGACTGTAAGTGTAGTGGAATAGTGTCCTTGAATCTAATTGATGATGGAACATGTATTAATTCCGAAAAGTAAGCAAATAAACTACTTACTTCTTCAAGATGTTTGTTCTCCCTGGTGATCCTCTTCATTATATATATATATATATATATATATATATTGTCAGAATGACCAGGGTCTATAGGGTCTTTTAGGAGTAGCTAGACGGTAGTGGTGCCTAGCTGTTTTTAGATGCAGCTGTGCCAAGTCTATTTGAAAGACCTGGTATTGTGAGTTTCAGTCCGTAAATTAATGATGAAAGTTTTGTTTCAAAGCTTCAAAAAAAAAAAAACCCCCCCCCCCCCCCCCCCCGTGTGAGGGTGTCACAATGCCCAGGGTCTTTTAGGAGTAGCCAGACTCTAGTGGCGCCTGACTTCTGAAGGCAGCTGTGTCAAGTCTATTAGAAAGACCTGGTATTGTGAGTCTCGCTCCGATACCCTTCCAATTACACATGACTAGTTTTGCCGTACCTCTAAGTATTTTTGTCTCAATAAACATTTGTGTAGAATGAGCCAATAGAGTGTTACTAGTTTCGTATATGAAGTTGTGTTTTAGTGGCAACGTCGTAATTTGCAAGCTAGTTGTGGCTGGTAAGGGGAGGAAGGAATGTTGCTCTCAGTCTCGCGGGTGGGAGGTGATGTTGCTAAGCATCACGAGTTTAATTAATTATGTGATCATTGCAAGTTCAGTTGTGTTACAATATAAAGATGTACTTTATTTTTTCTGCCACACTGTTTTAGTTAATTTGTTAACACAGGAATACGTTAGTATAAGTTATTCTTGTGAAGTGTCTTAGTGTTATCATATCGTGTGGTGATATCTTGCAATCCCCTTAGTTTGAGCCTGGCTCCCGCCAGCTACGCCAGGGCCAGGCCTCATCATTCCCTCGTTGGCGGCCAGACTAGATAGTTGGTGTCCTTTCTCTCTTGTGACCCATCAGTCTGCCCCGTTTGTTTGTCCTTGCTTGCATAATAGTAATGTAACGTAATTAACAGAGAATCTTAGACATTCATTTCTTCTTTTAATTATCCTTTTCCTCTGATCAGCATTGTATTATATTTCCCTTTGTTTTATGTACCTTCGGTGGCTGACTTCGGAATCCGTGATAGGGGAGAGCTGGGAGGCTTGCCGGGGTCCTTACTAATAAGCACTGTTAATCCCATAGACAGTCCACACACACACACATCCATAACCCCTACATATTTTTCCCGTGTTTTGTGCTTAAGACCCAGCAGCAACCTTGACAGTTCTGCCCCAGCAATTGTTTATTCCCTATCTCGGGTTTCAAACCAAGGCAACGGAGTGTTTAATATCAATAAGGAATCCAGCTTCAGTCTGGACCCCCCCCCCCCCCCCCCCATAGTTAAGTGAGTGTGGGAGGTGGACTCTAAGAGTTCATTGTTTCGGGCAGTAACTCACTGGGGGGCCCAGGTTGAAGCAGGATATATTGGTGTGATATTAGAGGTGGTCAGGGCAACCTGCTTCTACTAATATCACCCCGAGGTTAGTAGTCATATTAGGACACTGCCTTGTATTGTTAGACCATTATTATATGTATAAAATATTATTATGTGCAACTCTCTTGGGTTGAGAGTGGATTACCGTTGGCTGGTTTGCGCACGGTTTAGTACTGTCGAGGGTGCACATAGCCTGTTATGCTCGAAGTACACCTGCACTCTTTCTTTTTCGTTGATGTCTGCTGGTAGCCTATGTATTTAACTGTTTTGATTATCCCTCCCAGCATTGCTAATCCCGGTGTTGGTTTAGAGTTCTCGTAGTTAGTAAGTTACATGAGTATTTCTGTTCTACATATTATTCAGAATAGGAGCAGGGCAGTGTGCACCTTAAGCCCTGAGAAGAGCCTGGAAGCGTTTATAGTGCTCTTACCTGTTGCGTCGTGGTGTTGCTTGGTAGAGAGACAAGGTGCATTTGGTTTAGTAATTATTTTTGTATACCGTCTCTAAGCAACTGAGGTCCAGATGCGTAACAGTGGCGACCTTGCCTAGGATAATCAGAATAGTACCAGCAGTATTAATAAGATTTATTTTGATCAGAGGATTTTTTTTTAAATAGGTGTCTAGCATTTATACTTTATTATGTCTGAACAACAAGCAAGAGAGGAGGGGGAGAGTGTCGTGCCATTGCATATCACCAGTGAGGAGGATGCGAGAGTGTTCCTTCGGGGTTCTCCAGAATGGGCACAAATGCAGTTGAGAAGGGTGGAGGAATTGAGGTTGATAGCAACAGTGTTGGGAGTAGAGGGTTCTCTTCTTACCACAAGGGAAGCATGTCACCTGTGTATATGGCAGTATTATTATAACGTTCAAGAGGAGGTTGAGTCAACAACTGTGCCGGCAGGAGACTATATCACACCTGCACGCTCTCCGCCGCGCACACCCAGTCCTTTTAATGAGAGCATAACGTCTTCCCAGTTTACATGTCCTACTGTTAATCCCCCGTTGTTGCCTGACGTGTCCTCTGGTGTGCCCCAACTAACTCAACCCCATTTTTATCCTTTACACTCTACTCCTGCCGCTGGCTGGACGGCACAGAACCAGGTTACACCTCCCCCCCCCCCATTTATCCCAGCCGGACTTTCTACGATTCAGCCACGTTACCGTACCGCTTTTGTTCCTACACCACCCCCTACTTTTGCCCGGTAGGGCTATCAAGTGATGCTCTAGTACAATTAGAGTTGAAGAAATTGGAAATGCAAGAGAGAGAGAGAGAAAGGCAGGAGAAAAGAGAAGAGAGAGAGATGCAGGAGAGGTTAGAAACACAGAGAATGACAATGGAGTTACAAAGAACTAAAGTTGAGGTAGACGGGGGTAGGTACACAAGGGCACAAGTGGGCACGGTACACAGGAAGGAATCTAGCGAGTTAAAGTTGTCTCATAGCCTGAAGCTCGTTCCCGCTTTAGACGAGGAAAAAGTCACTGAATGGTTCCAGAGATTTGAAAAGAAAGCACGGGAGTTCGAGTGGCCACGGGAATGCTGGGCGGCATTGGTGGCAAATGTTCTCAAGGGAAAAGCGCTCGAGGCATATGATAGGATGTCAGCAGTGGACTTAGCAGAGTATGATACTTTAAAGCAGGCTATCCTTAAGGCTTATGTATTCAGACCAGAAGCCTATCGCCTTAAATTTCGTAATGCAAGGAAGAAGCCTAATCATACTCATGTCGAGTTTGCTAAGTACCTCCGTGATTGATTGTCTCGTTGGCTTTTGAGTGAAAATGTAACCAATTTAAATGAGGCAGTTGAGCATTTCCTGCTAGAACACTTTGCCAACAATGTCGACAGAGAGATTTGCCAAAAGATCCGAGAGAAGCGCCCCGGCAAGCTGTCTGAGGCTGCCGTGTGGGCTGAAGATCGAGTGTTGGCAACCAAGGGTTTTACTGATCGTGCCAGATATCCCCCCCCCCCCCCCACGACTGCACGTGACGAGAAGTACCGAGCAGGTGGAAGTGGAGGGTACAGTAATAGTGGCCCTGGTCCCATACGTAATAATAACGGTGGAGACAAACAAAAAGCACAAAATTCAGCCCGACCTGATTCCAGTGTTGTTAGGTGTTAAGGGGTGTAAACAGACCGGACATATTAAACCAAACTGTCCCAAGGCAAAGTCTTCTGCAGCGCTTGCTAAGCCTGTGTCGTTAGTGGTTGGTATCCAGGGAGGAGGGGATGAATCTTTGTTACCGAGGTTGGAGGCAGACCGAAGGGTGAAGCATGGGGTGCCAACGGCCGTGGCACAGCCTGCCCCCGACAAAGTGCCTCAACTAGGTACCATTGCAGGTCCAGAAGCCTCGCTCGCTTGGTGCCAGGCTTTCGTTCATGAGCGTGAAGTAGAGCTGTGTGGGAAGGTGTATCCATTCAAGGTTCTTAGGGATTCGGGAGCTAAGCAGTCCATGTGTTTGAACTTGACGGGGAAGCCGATCAAATCTGACGAGTTTGTGTTATGTCGAGGTGTAAACACTGAGGCCTGTTATAGCCTCGTTCTTGTTCATCTTAGGTGTCCTGTAGTCACGGCGACGGCGAAGGTAGCGGTCGTGGACACATTACCTGTGGAGGGGATTGATTTTCTTCTTGGAGCAGATATGGCAGGAAGTAGAGTCTTTCCACCTCCGGTAGTGGTGTCGGAGCAGGTACAGCTGGAGGAGAGGAACAAGGAGGCTAAGAGGCTGCCTCCCGATTTGTTTCCGGTGTGTGCGGTCACAAGATCTATGGCCCAGGTTGCACAGCCGGAGGAATTATTTGGGGAGGAGATTGATCTGATCGAGGGGATGTACAGTCATGAATCTGCATCACCCATAGATTCGACTGATCTGCAGGGTGCTGAGGGTGTGCAGGACGAGGAGGTAGGCTCAGCAGGAAGCTCCTCACTCGTTTCGCCCGGTGCCAGAGGTGATACTGAAGGGAGCGATCGGGTCCCTACGGGAGGACCGGGTGATCCTGTATCATCGAATCAGACAGACTTGGAGGCTATACCTATTCTTACCACCGTGGCACTGGGGGAGATTGGTGAGGCGCAGCAGAGTGATGTTTCATTGACACACTAGTTTTCGAAGGTCGGGGAGAAAATTGTTGTCGCTGGCGGGAGGGCTAGTTTTGATATGTCTCATCAGATGTTGTACAGGCGGTGGGTGCCATATTCTAGTATGAAGTCTGTAGGGGTTGTAGAGCAGCTTGTAGTGCCCCAGAGATATAGGGAGGCACTGACTAGGCTGGCTCATGAAGCTCCCCTGGCTGGGCACCTGGGCATTCGCAAGACTACGGAGAGGGTGCAATATCAGTTTTAGTGGCCGAGTATGACCAAGGATGTTACTGCATTTATTAAGAGCTGTCACACCTGCCAGATAGTGGGCAAGCCTAATCAGAGCATTTCTGTGGCCCCTCTGATACCTATTCCGGCTGTGGATCCACCTTTCACCAGAGTTATGATAAACATGGTTGGCCCTTTGCCTCCCACCAGTGCGGGAAATAAGTACTTACTGACGATTATGGACGTGACCACTCGCTATCCAGAGGCTATACCAGTATCTAGTCTGCACTCTAAGGTTGTACTTCGGAAACTTTTGGAATTCTTTACTCGATTCGGGTTGCCCCAAGAACTACAATCCGATCGAGGTGTAAATTTCACTTCAAATTTGTTTGGTACAACACTGCAAGAATTAGGCATTCAGCATATTGTGTCTAGTGCTTACCATCCGCAGACACAGGGTGCGCTTGAGCGGCACCACCAGACCCTTAAGTCTATGCTTCGCAAGTTTTGTTTAGAGAATGCCAAGGAATAGGATGTGGCAATTCCATTTGTCATGTTTGCAGTTCGAGAAGTACCTACAGAGTCTCTTGGGTTCTCGCCAAATGAACTAGTATTCGGACATAGGGTGCGGGGCCCCATGGCGGTTGTCAGAGATGCATGGGAGAGCGGAAAAGCCCAGTCTCGTGAGGGTTTGCTTGAGTATGTGACACACACCAGAGAACGATTACATGCTGCCCTGAAAGTTGCCAAGGAACATCTTAAGGTAGCTCAGGGGAAAATGAAATTGCAGTATGATTCCAAAGCACAACCCAGGGAGTTTGCAGTGGGTGATGAAGTATTAGTGTTACTTCCTGTTCAAGGGCAACCTCTGGCTGCCAGGTTCAGTGGTCCATACCTAGTTAGCAAGAGAGTGGGGCCTCTTGACTATCTCATAAGTGCCCCAGGCAGACGTAAGACCCATCAGCTCTGCCATATTAACATGTTGAAGAGGTACTATCGTGCGGCAGGCACACAGGCTATGTCACCTAAAGGGGCTAGCCGAGACAGTTGCCTGGGCGCCGATCAGTCACCTGCTGGTGTTAACGGGGAGTTGTCTGAGGCAGTTTGTGCTATATACTACTGTATCCGCTCAGAACGGGTCAGTGGGGAAAGTTGAGTCAGATTCGATCAATTTCTTACCTATGTTATTGACTGGAGAGTTGGAGTCGGAGGTGCAGGGTGAGCCCTGGCCTGGTGGATGGTGGTTGGATAACCCCTGTCCCGGGGCTAGCGGTTCATGCACTGTGGGAACACCAGGCAAGGCTCCTGCAGTGCCTCTCAACCCCCCTCTGCACTCTCCCCAATTCTCCGGTCCCAGGGACCAGGATGCTGTGTCTCGTTGCCCTGTTCTGGTTGTAGAAGGCACGAAGGAGGAGCAGGAGGAGCAGAGGGAGCTTTTCCCAGGTGAGGCTGTGCCGGCTGGGACATGGGCCGAGAACGGGTACCTGGCCCTGCGGGAGAAATTGACCCATTTACCTCCGGAAAGGGTTGAGGAGATGTTTACTACCTTGTGGACTTATCCACACGTGTTCGGGGATGCACCAGGTTTGACATCTTGGGCGGTGCATGACATCGATGTGGGGGAGAATAAGCCTATAAAATAACCACCTTATAGAGTTAATCCACAGAAGCAGCTCGCTCTTGACGCTGAGCTGAGGTATATGCTTGACAAGGGCCTCATCAAAAAAGGCTGGAGTGAGTGGTCAAGCCCAGTAACTTTGCAGCCTAAGCCAGATGGTAAGATCCGCTTCTGTGTCGATTTTCGCAAAGTAAATTTACTCTCCAAAACAGATACCTACCCTTCACCAAGAATTGATGACTCAGTAGACAAGATTGGGGCAGCCACGTTCATCACAAAAGTGGACTTAGTTAAAGGCTATTGGCAAGTCCCACTAACTGAACGTGCCAAGAAAATCGCTAGTTTTGTGGTGGGTGGAGGAGTTTATCAGTGCCAGGTAATGCCGTACGGCTTGAAGAATGCTCCTGCCACATTTCAGCGGTTAATGGACAGGGTTGTGCATGATGTCCCCAATTGTTTAGTCTACATAGATGATGTTGTTGTTTATGACACAAATTGGGCCGACCATTTGGCCAATGTGGGTGAGCTTTTCCAGAAGTTGTCTGAGGCTGGTTTAGTGGTCAACCTGGCAAAGTGCGAGTTCGTGCAGGCTCGAGTGCAATATCTGGGTTATGTTGTTGGCCACGGCCAGGTCTGTCCCCCTCGGGCGAAGGTGGAGGCTATCCAGAGTTTCCGAGCACCTCATAATAAGAAAGCCATGCAACGTTTCCTTGGCATGATAGACTATTATCGCCGGTTCATCCAAGGATATTCCACCGTGCTTGCCCCATTGACAAATTTGCTACAAAAGAACAAACCATTTAAATGGACAACAGAGTGTGAGCAGGCTTTCAAAGATGTCAAAAGCCTCCTCTGTTGCCATCCTATATTACGTGCCCCAGATTTCAACAGGCCTTTCGTCTTGGTAGTAGACGCGAGCGATGTGGGTGCCGGCTCTGTGTTGATGCAAGAGTTCGGAGATGATGTTGAGCACCCCATTTCCTACTTTTCAAAAAAGTTTAACCGAGCACAAAAGAATTATTCTGTGATTGAAAGGGAGTTGCTAGCTATTATTTTGAGTTTACACCATGTCGCTGTTTATTTGCCACCCTATGGGCCCGTGCTCAGAATCTACTCTGACCATCATCCTCTGCAGTTTCTTAATAGGCTCAAGGACAAAAACCAGAGACTTACTCGCTGGAGTTTGATGTTGCAAAAATATCATCTCGATGTTAGGCACATCCGTGGTGTTGATAATGTCCTGGCAGACTGTTTGTCCCGTGAGTCCTCTGAGGAATGATAGGAGAGCACGAGGCTATTTAGTTAGTAAGTCATATTTACTCATGTTAAAAAAATATATAAAATGTAAAAATACAAAAGACTGTCAATGTACATATTTTGCAGTTGTAAACTAATGATAAAAGTTTGTTTTCAAAGCTTCAACCCCCCCCCCCCCCCCCCGTGTGAGGGTGTCACAATGACCAGGGTCTATACTCTATAGGGTCTTTTAGGAGTAGCTAGACGGTAGTGGCGCCTAGCTGTTTTTAGATGCAGCTGTGCCAAGTCTATTTGAAAGACCTGGTATTGTGAGTTTCAGTCCGTAAACTAATGATGAAAGTTTTATTTCAATGCTTCAAAAAAAAAAAAAACCCCCCCCCCCCCCCCCCCCCCCCCCCCGTGAGAAGGTGTCACAATGACCAGGGTCTTATAGGAGTAGCCAGACTCTGGTGGTGCCTGACTTCTGAAGGCAGCTGTGCCAAGTCTATTAGAAAGACCTGGTATTGTGAGTTTCACTCCGATACCCTTCCAATTACACATGACTAGTTTTACCGTACCTCTAAGCATTTTTGTCTCGATAAACATTTGTATAGAATGAGCCAATAGAGTGTTACTAGTTTCGTATATGAAGTTGTGTTTTAGTGGCAACGTCGTAATTTGAAAGCTAGATGTGGCTGGTAAGGGGAGGAAGGAATGTTGCTCTCAGTCTCGCGGGTGGGAGGTGATGTTGCTAAGCAACACGAGTTTAATTAATTATGTGATCATTGCAAGTTCAGTTGTGTTACAATATAAAGATGTACTTTATTTTCTCTGCCACACTGTTTTAGTTAATTTGTTAACACAGGAATACGTTAGTATAAGTTATTCTTGTGAAGTGTCTTAGTGTTATCATATCGTGTGGTGATATCTTGCAACTCCTTTAGTTTGAGCCTGGCTCCCGCCAGCTTCGCCAGGGCCAGGCCTCATCATTCTCTCGTTGGCGGTCAGACTAGATAGTTTTAATTAAGGTGACAGTTACAAAGTGGTGTACAATCTATCTTATTCTAGTTAAATTTGTAGTTTATCTTATTGTACCAGTACCTCCCTACAATCAACCTAGTTGTTCCCCAATTCGTCCCTCCGCCACAACCATTTCAAAGTCCAAGTCTCTCACTCTTGTCCTCTGTAGCGGGGAGGACCTTGTACCCCTGAGACATAGGAGTGCAGACCTGAAGATAGTTGGTGTCCTTTCT
This sequence comes from Paralithodes platypus, assembly GCA_032716605.1. Lineage (NCBI taxonomy): Eukaryota > Metazoa > Arthropoda > Malacostraca > Decapoda > Lithodidae > Paralithodes > Paralithodes platypus. Next base: position 39,997,929 of record CM064512.1, read on the forward strand.
CTCTTCTGACCCATCAGTCTGCCCCGTTTGTTTGTCCTTGCTTGCATAACAGTAATGTAACGTAATTAACAGAGAATCCTAGACATTAATTTCTTCTTTTAATTATCCTTTTCCTCTTATCAGCATTGTATTATATTTCCCTTTGTTTTATGTACCTTCGGTGGCTGACTTCGGAATCCGTGATAGGGGAGAGCTGGGAGGCTTGCCGGGGTCCTTACTAATAAGCACTGTTAATCCCATAGACAGTCCACACACACACACACATCCATACCCCCTACATATTTTTCCCGTGTTTTGTGCTTAAGACCCAGCAGCAACCTTGACAGTTCTGCCCCAGCAATTGTTTATTCCCTATCTCGGGTTTCAAACCAAGGCAACGGAGTGTTTAATATCAATAAGGAATCCAGCTTCAGTCTGGACCCCCCCCCCCCCCCATAGTTAAGTGAGTGTGGGAGGTGGACTCTAAGAGTTCATTGTTTCGGGCAGTAACTCACAGGGGGGCCCAGGTTGAAGCAGGATATATTGGTGTGATATTAGAGGTGGTCAGGGCAACCTGCTTCTACTAATATCACCCCGAGGTTAGTAGTCATATTAGGACACTGCCTTGTATTGTTAGACCATTATTATATGTATAAAATATTATGTGCAACTCTCTTGGGTTGAGAGTGGATTACCGTTGGCTGGTTTGCGCACGGTTTAGTACTGTCGAGGGTGCACATAGCCTGTTATGCTCGAAGTACACCTGCACTCTTTCTTTTTCGTTGATGTCTGCTGGTAGCCTATGTATTTAACTGTTTTGATTATCCCACCCAGCATTGCTAATCCCGGTGTTGGTTTAGAGTTCTCGTAGTTAGTAAGTTACATGAGTATTTCTGTTCTACATATTATTCAGAATAGGAGCAGGGCAGTGTGCACCTTAAGCCCTGAGAAGAGCCTGGAAGCGTTTATAGTGCTCTTACCTGTTGCGTCGTGGTGTTGCTTGGTAGAGAGACAAGGTGCATTTGGTTTAGTAATTATTTTTGTATACCGTCTCTAAGCAACTGAGGTCCGGATGCGTAACAATATATATATATATATATATATATATATATATATATATATATATATATATTAATTGCTCAATAGGTGGCGTTCTGAGAGTGAGGGTCCGAGTCTGGGTGATGAGACTGTGAAGCAGCTTCAGAAATGGAGTAGCTTCGAGCCGAATGGGTGCTTCTCATGTCTCACTAGACTGGAACAAGACCTCACGGGCCTCACCGTGTTCAGTGGTAGAGTGTGCAGGCTCTTAGCCTATGCCCGAGAGGGAGTAGTTGGAATATAGACAAGAAAAAAATACATATATATACAGTATATATACTGTATATATATATATATATATATATATATATATATATATATTTATATATATAACTATCATTATGTTGAGCTTCAATATGAAAGCAACACGGAACCACGACTGGAAGGTAGAATTGAAAAGGTTCAGCATTAGTAATTGTGGAAATTTGTTGGCTTATATGAGCTGTTTTTCCTGTAACAAATTTCCCTCAGAAATTGTAAACAGTTCGTCAGTAGAGCAGTTCAAAAAGAGAACTGTAATGAGTTATAGTGCACTAAACAATCTATCTCCTTCCACTCCGAGAATCTCCCCGGGATGGACCGCAAGGTCTCTTGAGATACTAACTATTCCTTGTAACTCCTTGGATCTCCCCCCTCCCCCACGCCTTCTAACTCACTTTCACTCTCTCTCTCTCTGTCTCTCTCTCTCTCTCTCTCTCTGTCTCTCTCTCTAAATATATATATATAATTGTTTTGTCTATGTGAGTGGGGGAGACAAAAGGCAGAACTGCCTGCAGCAAGTGCCTCCCCCATAGTTGAAAGAGTATATATATATATATATATACTGTACAGAATATATATATATATATATATATATATATATATATATATATATATATATATATATATATATATATATATATATACTATATATACAGGTATATATATTCTGACATACGGAGCCCTGTATGTTTATTTAAGAGTTAGAATTAAGAGTTGAAGGAGTGTCAAACTACCCAGGCGGCGAAGCAGACCAGCGAGCGAACCAGGGAGGGGGAAACCAGCTCGTCCGCATACCAGCAAACAAGCCTTCACACCTGCGTGCGTCATAGGGGACCCTGCAAACTACTTCGATGACCCTACGCTATGACGTATGATCGACGCCAGGAGACTCCATTGGACCACGCACCTCTTACGCAACTAGATGAGCTGTGATTGGGGCGCGCACCATCACCCGCCTCCTGATTCGTTCCTACACCATCATTGTTTAGTATATAAGACCCGAATAGTGGGCATTCAAATCAGTCTCATTTGGAGTTGGGAAGGTGAACTTGCAGCTGGAGGAAGACGGGGTGAAGTATTATAATGGGTTTGTGACTGTCAGTCAGATTATATAAGTGTGTGTTAAGTGTGTTCGGTGTAAACACTTACGTTATGTTGGTTAGTGAGATATGTGATTGGGACGTTAACACTACTATTATATACTTAACTATTTGATTGGGAATTAACGTTAACGCTACTATTATGTACTTAACTATTTGATTGGGAATTAACGTTAACGCTACTATTATGTACTTATCTATTTGATTGGGAATTAACGTTAACGCTACTATTATGTACTTAACTATTTGATTGGGAATTAACGTTAACGCTACTATTATGTACTTAACTATTTTAGTTGACTGACTTGTGGACTAAAGCAACTCTTTAAGTAATTGGGTTATGATGAAAGTAATACTATTGTTTTATATTACACCCTATTAGCGGGCTAGCGGTTTATTTATATGTACCGCCCAGCGGGGTGTTTTTAGCCAAAATAGGCCTGTTTACGTGATCATTTTCATGCCTAAATAAGACCCAGAGCGTAAAACAAGTATCTATCCCTGAAAGGGCATAAACAGAGCTTTCCAATGACACCATAACGATCCTTTTATGACGGCTAGTTTTCTTGCAACAACCGCGCAACACGAGTGCAAAAAGCATGTAATTCGGTACTTTCCCCATACAATTCAGTATGTAGCGAGTGAGAGAGGGAGGGAGGAGGTGGGATTCGTGTCAGTAGGTTCGCCGCGGTGGTCTGGAGCAGTCATACGCTCGCTACTCTCCTGCCACCACTTGTCTCTCTCTCTCAGCAATATTACGTGCTGAAATTGCCACACGACCTATGTCGCGCGCCGCCAGATAGTCCAGATTTATTATACTCGACTTATGTTGCGCGCCGACATATAGGGGTTAATACTTACGAGTTCTTTCATTTTCTTTTAATTAAGCTTACATTGCTTAACGGTGCTTAGTACGGTGATGCTATTGTCTCTTATTAGTAATATCGCCTTAGACTAACATGGCTGTTTTAATGTTACTTCTAGTGATTTCCTAAGCTGAAGAAAATGCTTTTAGCTTCAAAATATTATTTTTGCTTTTCATATTATTTGAGTGAGACCTGAAACGAATCTATGAAGCGATCCTGTAACTTAATTTACTCATAATCAAACCTCAATGTTACGTGGTTAAGAAATACATTTAACTAATTATTAAATATATATCTAACTTTTTATGTGACTTTGATATTAATCCTGATGATAATAATAATATAATACTATTAACGTAAGACAAGAACCAAGAATAATAACTATATTAAATATAAATAAAATGACATATAAGAAAACTATCTATTCATTTCAATAAGGGTAAGAGACAGAAATATTCTTACCTCAATATTTATCTTTCAAGACTTTTTATAGAATTAATAGTCCTTCTTTAGATATAACTTATTCGGTTCATAACCATAGCCTACTAAGCTTCGGTTAAATAATTATTCTTTATAAATACTACATGACTTTAATCAGTTTCAGTATTTTTCCATAATTAAAGAGTATCAGTCAATAAAGGATACCAAGTCCTAAGATCCCAAAAGGAAAGGAAGCAACAACAGGAAATAATTGTATTAGATTTTACTTTTGTTTTGCCTTCAGCTGACTGATACCTTAATATATATCTCTGTGCTATCTAGATTCATCAAGTTAACCACTTGAGGATCAAGATACGTAACAATATACAGTATATATATATATATATATATATATATATATATATATATATATATATATATACAGTATATATACTGTATATCCTTTTTACTGCATATAAATTTCTTGACATTTGCATTCAACCTCGCACCTTTAGAGAGCACAGAGGAAGGAGATTTGTGATATACTAGAATTACCGTTTTAACGAAACAAAAGGGTGCTGAGCTGGTATGGTCATGTTGAACGAATGCAGGATGAAAGGCTTACAAAGAGAATATGTGAGTCAGATACAATGGGAGATAGAAGGGCAGGAAGACCCCCATTGAGATGGAGAGACTGTGTAAGACAAGCTTTGGATAGAGGAATGACTATTGTAGGGGTGGTGTGGCAGAGTGGTCTTGCCACTGGACTGGTAATCCAATGGACCCGAGTTCGAATCCCAATATGTCAATGGGAAGATATTATTGGGATGGAATTTGTGCTGTACCTAGTTTCAGTGCATTACCACAGCACACCGAAATGCCCAAAAAAAAATACCATCATTGTTCCCTGATTAAATAGCACTGTATGAATATTCCCATATTCAAAATATGCTACAGGGGGGCAATGCCTAGTGAGTTAATTGCTCAATAGGTGGCGTACTGAGAGTGAGGGTCCGAGCCTGGGGAGTGAGACTGTGAAGCGCAGAGGCGAAGCAGCTTCAGAGATGGAGTTGGGTTCGAGCCGTGAATAGGTGCTTCGCATGTCTCACTCCCTAGACTGGAACAAGACCTCACGGGCCTCACCGTGTTCAGCGGTAGAGTGTAGAGTGTAAAGGTTATCAGCCTATGCCCGAGAGGGAGTAATTGGAATATAGAAAAAAAAAAAAAAAAAATCAGGCAAGGGAAGTGGTAATATACAGGAATTAATGGAGAATGCTTGTGAATAGATGAGTGAACACGTGGTCATTTGGGGGAAGGGGTCGTGCGCAAGTTGGACTAGATAATAATCCATCAGACGCCTGGCCCGGGGAGACGATTTATATGAAGGGTGCACCGCCTGGAAGTGTGGTGGGAGGCCTTTTGGCTTCGGCTCCGCTGCATGTCTGCCTGCCGAGATCGGAACCTTTCCGGGTGGTCGGGGAGTGTTGGAGGGACCTTGGTGACCCTGGTCTCTGGCTCTTCTCCTGGATGACCTAGATGTGTGTGAATTTGTATTTTGTTTTTGTGTGTTCATTGTTTTCTGTTGTGTTTTGTGTTGTCCCTATTCTTGCTCTGTCTTGAGGCGGCTCCCCCCCCCCCCCCTCAAAAAAAAACATAAATAAATAAATAAATAAATAAATAACAAATAAATAAATAAAATGGGGATTGGGCCTGAGTAAATAGATAGACGAAGCAATTGACCTTCCTGTATATAGTAGATATTTAGAAACTACATTCGTGATATACTGAAAGTCGCAATTAGATCAAACCTGCTACCCCAGAGAACATACCGAAGATATATATATATATATATATAATGTTTATATACATATATATATATATATATATTTGTTTTTTGTCTATGTGAATGAGGGAAACAAAAGGCATAACTGCCTGCAGCGAGCGCCTCACCCATATTTCAAAGAGTGACATTGCCGATATCAGGGGACGTTCAAGCTAAAATGCCTGGACACACAGAGTTTGAAGCAATTAAAGTCATAGGAAGAGGGAAAGACTGATTCTGGGAGAGAGTTCCAGAGCTCAGCAGTTGAATAGAAGAAAGTCTGAGAATAGCATTTCACTCTTGGGTTGGACAGTTGCACAGAGTAGGGGTGGGATTGTGTTGCAAGGCGGGTACTATGTACCCTACGTAGAGGAGGTGGTATACACTGGGAAAGCTCCGAGGAACACTGGTTATTGTAGTAGCGATAGAATAGCGAGAGAGATGCAACATTGCGGCGAAGAGAGAGAGAGAGATTGCAGAGAGTTGGTGAGTGGACGGGAGGTAATGATGCGAAAGGCTTTCCTTTCTGCTTTGTCTAGGAATGCGGTGTGAGAGGATCCTCCCCACACATGGGAACCATACTCAATACAAGGACGCACTGTGCCCCTGTGCAGACCAAGAAGCTGCGCAGGGGTAAAGAACCCCCTGAGGTGGTTGAGGACACCCAGCTTCTGGGAGAGTGCTTTAGCGAAACTGTTATATATATATAATATATATATATATAATATATATATATATATACCGGGATATATATATATATATATATATATACATACATATATATATATATATATATATATATACTGTATATTTATATATATAATGGGACTCAATAATGGAGTTATAATGGAGATGTATAAACCATAAATGCTGCCACCACTCCCGTTGTCTGAGAGAATATATATATTAATTAATTGCATATAGTAAAATATCAGTCCTTAAAAGATATAACAGAAACTTGAATAAACTTCACATCAAATTCATTAAATGAAAACGTAGAACTTATTCAGTTATACTATACAACAATCAAAGTCAAGTATTGTACTCTGGCAACACTATTACGGCCGGCAATGGGACCACCTCGTTGATACAATGGTTCGGGTCCCTTAACTGAATGCCAAATACCTTTATCCAAGACTTAGATAAACTGTGGATACGCCCTGAAAGTGACGTAACTCCATACATCAGGTACCTTACAGAATTCTTATCCAATACTTGATAGAGTACTAAAAAGGGGTGTGGTTTAAATTCACCATGCAAGCCCTCTCCACATGTATTGCACGCCCTGATAACATTTTTTTTTTTTTTTTTTTTTTCTATGTGATTGAGGAGGCAAAAGGCATAACTGCCTATAGCGAGTGCCTACCCCATAGTTGAAAGAGTGACAGGGCCAAAATCAAGGGACGTTCGAGCCAAAATGCCTGGACACACGCAGTTTGAAGCAATTTAAGTCATAGGAAGAGGGAAAGACTGATTCTGGGAGAGAGTTCCAGAGCTCAGCTTCTGGGAGGCTGCCTTAGCAAGACTGGTAAGATGGTCCTTCCAAATGAGAGCAGAAGAAAAAGAGACACCAAGAATATTGAGAGAAGATGAAGGGTTGATTTTTGTATTGTTGAAGAATAAGGGATAGTCCGCTGGGAGATCCTGACGGGTAGATAGATGGAGAAATTGGGTTTTGGAAGCATTAAAGTTAACAAGGTTTTCTCTGCCCCAATTGGAAATAGTATTTAGATCAGAATTTAAAAGTTCTATGGCTTCATTACGTTTGTCGTTGAGGGATTGCTGGCTGGGGCGTTCTGAAAAACTAATGGAGTAGTGTAAGGTTGAGTCGTCTGCGTATGAATGGATGGGAATTAAGGTACAGTTAAGGAGATCATTTATAAAAATTAGAAAGAGAATAGGAGATAGGACAGAGCCCTGAGGAACACCGGAGTTTATAGGGTGAGGAAGTGAACAATGGCCGTCCACAACCGCGGCTATGGAACGGCCGGAAAGGAAATTAGAGACAAAGGCACAGATGGAGGGATAGAAACCGAAGGAGGGTAGTTTAGAAATTAAAGATTTATGCCAGACTCTATCGAAGGCTTTCGATATGTCTAGTGCAATAGAAAAAGTCTCACCGAAGTCCCGGAAGGAGGATGACCAAGAGTTAGTAAGATATGAAAGAAGATCACCAGTAGAGCGACCCTTAAGGAAGCCATACTGGCGATCTGAGAGCAGATTATGAGAAGAGAAATGCTTAAGAAATTTGGAAGCAAGAATAGTTTCAAAATCTTTAGAAAGACAAGAGATAAGAGCAATTGGACGACAGTTGGAGGGTTGAGAGCGGTCACCCTTCTTTGGGACAGGTTGAATGTGAGCAAACTTCCAGCATGAAGGGAAGACGTTAGAGGATAGACAGAGACGAAAGAGTTTGCCTAGGCAGGGAGTCAGCACGGAAGCACAGTTTTTGAGAACAACAGGAGGAACACCGTCCGGACCGTACGCCTTATTAGTGTTAAGCCCAGAGAGGGTAGAAAGTACATCTTTAGAAGAGATTAGGATATTAGGCATAAGTAAGAGAGAGGAGGGCGGAGAGGGAGGAATAGCACCGGAATCATCCAAGGTGGAGTTTCTAGCAAAGGTTTGAGCGAAGAGTTTAGCTTTGTCAGAGGAAGAAGTGATGGTTGTGCCATCAGAGTGGGAAAGGGGAGGGAAAGACGAGGAAGAGAAATTGTTGGAGAGGTTTTTGGCTAGATGCCAGAAAGCTTGGGAAGAGCTAGAGTTGGATAGTTCAGTGCAATTATTATTGATGAAAGAGTGTTTGGCAAGTCGAAGAACAGATTTGGCTTGATTCCGGGCAGAAACATATGAAGAATGAGAGTCTGGAGTTTTAAGGCGTCGGTACCGTTTGAATGCTTCCTCCTTATTGCGGACAGCAGTAGAACAGGCGTGAGTAAACCAAGATTTTTTAGCATTAGTCTGAGAGAAAGAGAATGGAATGTATGCTTCCATGCCCGATAGGATTACCTCGGTAATGCGTTCAGCACTCTCCGAGGGTCCTCGGCCATGGAAGCAGAAATCATTCCATGGGAAATCAAAGAAGTACTGCCGAAGAGCCTCCCAGTCGGCAGCGCCAAAGTGCCACAAGCGCCGCCGGCTAGGAGGATCGGGTGGCTGTACTGGAGAGATAGGACAGGTGACAGAGATAAGTTTATGGTCGGAGGAGCCCAGAGGAGAGAAAAGATCGACAGTATAAGAAGAGGGGTTAGAAGTTAGAAACAAGTCAAGAATGTTGGGCCGATCTCCGATGCGATCCGGGATACGGGTGGGTTGCTGAACTAACTGCTCTAGGTCATTTAGGATAGAAAAGACGTAGGCTTGTTCACCAGGTGGATCAGTAGTGTGAGAGGAGAGCCAATGGCGGTGGTGAACGTTGACATCTCCTAAGATGGAGATTTCTGAGAAAGGAGAAATGGATAGAATGTGTTCCACTGTAGAGTTTAGATAGTCAAAGAATTTCGGAAAGTTGGTAGAGTTAGGGGAAAGATAGACAGCACAGAAATATTTAGTAAGAGAATGACAGGAAAGTTTGAGCCATAAAGTTGAGAATTCAGAGGAGTCGAAATCGGGAACACGAGAGCAAGTGAGTTTGTTGTGCACATATGCACAACATCCGCCTTTGGCTTTGAAACTAGGATAGAGAAAGTAGGAGGATACAGAGAAGGGGTTGCTGGAAGATGCTACAGACACCTGAGTTTCGGTGAGGAAGAGAAGATCAGGTTTGTAGGAGGAGAGATGGTGCTCAACAGAGTGAAAGTTAGAGGAAAGTCCGCGAATGTTGCAGAAATAAATAGAAAGAGTAACAGGCCGAGGTCCAGGTAATTGTGTGGGGTCGTCAGGGGATGGTCGGTCGGGTGAGGGGGCATTTATGGTCCCCCCCCCTGGGGACTCCGAGGCTGGGCTACAATTCATCATTTTTTAAATTTTGGTGTGGAGGAATGAAGTGTGGTGTGCATGTTTAGTGTAGTGAAGTGGATAGGAGGAGGAGGTGTTTGAGAGAGCTAGCTGGATTGCTCTCAGTGTAAATGAGGCACAAAGAAAATCAGTAAGAGAGGCCAAGCAAATGAAACAGTTCCAGCGACTCTTTATCACATGCCTATAACCTCACCTGGGTCTAGCCCTGATCGATTGGTGCCTACAATCTCCCCACAGAAGGAAGGGTCAGAAGGAAGGAAGGATCGAGGAAGGGTCTAAAATGATGATTAATGCAGGTTCCCATAACCCCTCTCCGAAAGGTCAGATGAATACTGCACAATAGTTTCAGGATTTCCTTCTCAATACAATAGGAGAATACAACACAAGATATACAATGATGATTATATATATGTTAAGCTGTTAAAATAGGAATATAAGTAAAGTGGGTATATATATTGAGTAATTCATGCAAATACGTAATTATGGAATAAAACGGTCAAGTAAGCAATGGGACTATATATACTGTATATAACATATAATGTTTTTTCTTTTTTCTATGTGAGTGAGGGAGGCAAAAGGCAGAACTGCCTGTAGCGAGTGCCTCCCCCAGAGTTGAAAAAATGCCAGGGCCAAAATCAAGGGACGTTCGAGCCTGGATACACGGAGTTTGAAGCAACTCAAGTCATATGAAGAGGGAAAGACATATTCTTGGAGAGAATTCCAGAGCTCAGCAGTTGAATAGAAGAAAGTCTGATAATAACGTTTCACTCATGGGTTGGAGAGTTGCACAGAGTAGGGGTGGGATTGTGTTGTAAGACGGGTACCACGTACCCTACGTAGAGGAGGTGGTATACACTGGAAGAGCTCTGAGGAGCACTGATTATTGTAGTAGCGATAGAATAGTGAGAGAGATGCAACATTTCGGCGAAGAGAGAGAGATTGCAGAGAGTTGGTGAGTGGGCGGGAGTTAATGATACGAAAGGCTTTCCTTTCTACTTTGTATATGAGTGCGGTGTGAGAGGATCCTTTTTTAACTGCATAGGGGCACACTGCGTCCTTGCGTAGAGTAATGTTCACAAGTGTGGGAAGGATCCTCTCACACCGCACTCCAAGATAAAGTAGAAAGGAAGGTCTTTCGTATCATTAATTCCTGTCCACTCACCTACTCTCTGCAATCTGTCTCTCTTCGCTGCAATGTTGCATCTCGCTCGCTATTCTATCGCTACTACAATAATCAGTGCTCCTCAGAGCTCTTCCAGTGTATACCACCTCCTCTACGTAGGGTACGTGGTACCCGTCTTACAACACAATCCCACCCCTACTCTGTGCAACTCTCCAACCTAATAGTGAAACGTTAATCTCAGTCTTTCTTCTATTCAACAGCTGAGCTCTGGAACTCTCTCCCAGAATCAGTCTTTCCCTCATCCTAGGACTTATATTGCTTCAAACTCCGTGTATCCTGGCATTTTGGCTCAAATATCCCTTGATTTTGGCCCTGTCACTCTTTCAACTATGGGGGAGACACTCGCTACAGGCAGTTGTGCCTTTTGTCTACCTCTACATAGAAAAACAAAATTAACTGTGTTGGTGGTGTAATGGTTTAGGTGCTTATGTTCTGGGTGTGGTGTCCCGATTTCGAATCCCGAGAGGACCATATGCTTTCATTAGTTTAATCAAGTACATTGGAGTTTGTAATTGATGATTAATGTTAAACACGGGGTGTTACTTATATAAATATATATATATATATATATATATATATATATATATATATATATATATATATATATATATACCGGTACAGTATATGTGCATATACTGTATATATATATATATATATATATATATATATATATATATATATATCACCAACTCTCTGCAATCTCTCTCTCTCCGTCGCAATGTTGCATCTCTCTCGCTATTCTATCGCTACTATAATAATCAGTGTTCCTCAGAGCTATCCCATTGCATACCAGCTCCTTTATGTAGGGCACGTGGTACCCGTCTTGCAACTCAATCCCACCCCTACTCTGTGCAACTCTCCAACCCAAGAGTGAAACGTTACTCTCAAACTTTCTTCTACTCAACAGCTGAGCTCTGGAACTCTCTCTCAGAATTAGTTTTTCCCCCTTCCTATGACTTAAATTGCTTCAAACTCCGTGTGTCCAGGCATTTTGGCTCGAACGTCCCTTGATTTTGGCCCTGTCACTCTTTCAACTATGGGGGAGGCACTCGCTATAGGCATTTATGCCTTTTGCCTCCCTCAATCACATAGAAAAAGAAAACAATTATAATATATATATATATATATTAGTAGGGGAATGAGAAGAAATACGTTGTGGAACATCATGATTTATTCTAATTTTCGGCGACGTCACGCAGCCATCCTCAGGAAAGGGTTACCAACAGATCCTAAAAATTGAGTATAACTCTGTATATATTGCTAAAACAGGATCACTAAAATGTAATGCATTGTTGAACACGTGGCAATTTGCCTATCTAAAAAACAATTAAACAACATAATTTCGGCCAACTAGGCAAGGGTTGAGGTAACATCAATCTACGGCTAGACAACATCAAATTCAAAATTGCTAAATCTCAATGCAACAAAAGAAATCAAAATGCATAAGATATCAAATTTATATTATCATTTCTTTTTCAATTCAAATATTATTCTGAACTGTAAAGGCTAAAATCTATTAAACAAAATTTAACCTACCGCTAAACAGCGTCCAAAGTATTATGCTAATATCCAACCATGTGAGGACAAGACTTAGCAAAAGCAATCATAATAAAGGAGAATATTAAAATGAAGGACTTTACAAAACATTTCAAATTATCTAGTAAAATTTGAAGCAAATCATAGTAATCCCAATCACATCGAACCGCAACATAAAGCAAAAAAGTACATTTGAATTACTTGACTCTAAGAAACAAAAGATAAATGTTGAAAATTCACATAAAGGAAAATTGTCACAAACAAATCGGAACTCAACATGACACCACCAGTCTCCAATGAAAGACGATGAGGGACTGATTAACTGAACACATTTGAGCTCTATATGTAAACTCAATATATGGTGAAAATTAAACGAAATAAAATGAAAAACCAAACTACATGAACACCCAAAAAGCAACCAATTGTACCTAATAATGAACCTTCAACTATTATTGACAAGATTTATTTCTGGTTTGTGCTTATTTATCAGCATTTGTTCGCCTATTAAAGCCTCATACGAGCTTCTAAACCTGCCGATGATTTCAAAATCCCTCTCCGAAAAAGGATGATCTTCATTACGGGAGTGTTCCCTTACTGCAGAAAATGACATACTCCTCAAAAATATTCCAGACCTGAAGCTTTTCCCCAAATGCTCACATATTCTCATTTTGAATGATCTACTCGAACATCCAATGTACCCAGCCTGACAACTGGGACAAGTGAATTTATACACGATATTTGAGCATAAAGAGTCCGGCACCCGATCTTTGAAGTTGAAAAAGGTTCCTATCCTGAAATCATGGTGAAAACAATTCTAAAATTTATTGCAGGAAAACTTTCCCGGAGTACGTTACTAAGTAACTTGCGAAAATCATAGCTCACTCTCCCATAGAAAGGCATTTTGACATACTTAACAAGTTTAGGCACATCGTAAGTTACCGATCTGCTGTGTAACACTTTATTATACATAAATTGTTTTAGCACTCTGTAAAACAAATCCATCCTATAATTATTTTTCAAAAAATACTCTCTTAGTTTGCAAAATTCTTCATGAAGTGTGAAATAGTTAGAACAAATCCCGTAGGCTCTCTCAAGAAGGGTTTAGATGGAATTAAGTTTTTATATTTCAGGGCAATAACTAAACTAACTTAAACACAAGCCAGTGAAAGTGGGCTTTCTATAAACTCCAGTGGTTAACCGATTACATGATTTAGTGATTAAAACATCCAAAAATGCTAAAGTATTATTATCCTCGTTTTCACAGGTAAATCTCATGCTTTTATGCTGCTTGTTCATGTAACTGAAAAATCTATCATTATCATCCCTATTTTTTAATATTAAAAATGTATCATCTACATACCGCCTATATAAGATAGGCTTACAATCTGGTGGACAACTCTCAAGCCACTGAACCTCCTTGTTACATAAAAATGCATCAGCGAACAAAGGCCCTAAACTCGATCCCATGCTAACGCCATCTACCTGGCTATAAAGGTTGTTATTAAAGAGAAAACAAGATTCAGAAGTGGCGAATCTGAATAACTTTCTAACCAGAGTCTTACCTAGTCCAAAAAAGGTGCTTGGTTCAAACTTATCTAGAATTATATCTAACGTTTCATCCAGTGGTACATTTGTAAACAAAGACTCTACATCATAACTTGCTAAATACAAATTATTAGGTAAATCTAAATTTGATATTTCGTCAGCAAAACATTTAGAGTTCTTTACAGTAAAAAGTTCACAAAATAGGAAACCCCCTTAGACCTATCATTTCATCCATTGGAACGGCAGCATACAATTTGGCTAAATTCTTACAACCCTTAATAACTCCTCTAACTCACAATGAATATACTGTAAAGAACTCTAAAAGTTTTGCTGACGAAATATCAAATTTAGATTTACCTAATAATTTTTATTTAGCAAGTTATGATGTAGAGTCTTTGTTTACAAATGTACCACTGGATGAAACGTTAGATATCTATCTATCTATCTATTGCCTGACGCCGTGATCCCCGAAGGGGTGGCCACGAACGAACCGCCCCCATGCACCTCTGTCCCCAGTCAGTCGACGCCCCTCCCCCCAACCAGCACCGCCTTCGTTCATGTAGTTCCTCACTCCATCCTTCCACCTCATATTCGGTCTACCTCTCCCCCTCTGTCCCTCCACCTCGCTCTCTCGTACACCCTCTTAGTCATTCTCTCGCTTTCCATACGTTCCATATGGCCGAACCATCTCAAGTTGTTCCTTTTCACACTTTCCAGCACATCTACCTCCACACCACACCTCCTTCTTACTTCCTCATTAGTCTGTCTATCCCTCCATGTAACTCCGCACGCACTCCTTAAGTAATTCATTTCCACTGCTCTCACTCTTGGTCTGAGTCTCTCAACCAACGTCCATGCTTCGCTTCCGTAAGTCAGTGTCGGGATTACCACACTGTCATGCAAGGACTTCTTCACTTCCATACTGACCACCCTATTTCTTGTTACTGCTTTTAGCGTTCCTACAACCCTCTTCCCCTGTTGTACCCTCTCCCGCACCTCTTCATCCATAGTCCCATCTTTACTCAACACACTGCCCAGATACTTAAAAGAGTATGTCAAAATGCCTTTCTATGGGAGAGTGAGCTATGATTTTCGCAAGTTACTTAGTAACGTACTCCGGGAAAGTTTTCCTGCAATAAATTTTAGAATTGTTTTCACCATGATTTCAGGATAGGAACCTTTCTCAACTTCAAAGATCGGGTGCCGGACTCTTTATGCTCAAATATCGTGTATAAATTCACTTGTCCCAGTTGTCAGGCTGGGTACATTGGATGTTCGAGTAGATCATTCAAAATGAGAATATTTGAGCATTTGGGGAAAAGCTTCAGGTCTGGAATATTTTTGAGGAGTATGTCATTTTCTGCAGTAAGGGAACACTCCCGTAATGAAGATCACCCTTTTTCGGAGAGGGATTTTGAAATCATCGGCAGGTTTAGAAGCTCGTATGAGGCTTTAATAGGCGAAAAAATGCTGATAAATAAGCACAAACCAGAAATAAATCTTGTCAATAATAGTTGAAGGTTCATTATTAGGTACAATTGGTTGCTTTTTGGGTGTTCATGTAGTTTGGTTTTTAATTTTATTTCGTTTAATTTTCACCATATATTGAGTTTACATATAGAGTTCAAATGTGTTCAGTTAATCAGTCCCTCATCGTCTTTCATTGGAGACTGGTGGTATCATGTTGAGTTCCGATTTGTTTGTGACAATTTTCCTTTATGTGAATTTTCAACATTTATCTTTTGTTTCTTAGAGTCAAGTAATTCAAATGTACTTTTTTGCTTTATGTTGCGGTTCGATGTCATTGGGATTACTATGATTTGCTTCTAATTTTACTAGATAATTTGAAATGTTTTGTAAAGTCCTTCATTTTAATATTCTCCTTTATTATGATTGCTTTTGCTAAGTCTTGTCCTCACATGGTTGGATATTAGCATAATACTTTGGACGCTGTTTAGCGGTAGGTTAAATTTTGTTTAATAGATTTTAGCCTTTACAGTTCAGAATAATATTTGAATTGAAAAAGAAATGATAATATAAATTTGATATCTTATGCATTTTGATTTCTTTTGTTGCATTGAGATTTAGCAATTTTGAATTTGATGTTGTCTAGCCGTAGATTGATGTTACCTCAACCCTTGCCTAGTTGGCCGAAATTATGTTGTTTAATTGTTTTTTAGATAGGCAAATTGCCAAGTGTTCAACAATATATTACATTTTAGTGATCCTGTTTTAGCAATATATACAGAGTTATACTCAATTTTTAGGATCTGTTGGTAACCCTTTCCTGAGGATGGCTGCGTGACGTCGCCGAAAATTAGAATAAATCATGATGTTCCACAACGTATTTCTTCTCATTGCCCTACTAATTTGGATGTTGCGGTGTCCAAGATCACCTGCTGAGGTTCTCATAACTATATATATATATATATATATATATATATATATTTTATATGTATTTATATATTATATATATATATATATACCGGTATATATGTCAATGGTACCAATAGACTGGAAGAGCGCATGTATTGTGGCGTTGTACAAGGGGAAGGGAGATCGGCAGGAGTGTTCAAGTTATAGAGGTATTAGTTTATTGTCAGTGGTTGGAAAACTGTATGGCAGGGTGTTGATAGAGAGGATAATAAAGTGTACGGAAGTTGCAATAGGAGAAGAACAGTGCGGTTTTAGGAGGGGAAGAGGGTGCGTGGATCAGATGTTTGCAGTAAGACAGTTATGCGAGAAGTATTTAGAGAAGCATAAGGGGATATTTTGGGCTTTTATGGACTTGGAAAAAGCGTATGATCGTGTGGACCGTGAAGCAATGTGGAAGGTGTTAAGGATTTATGAAATAGGAGGAAATTTGTTAGAAGCAGTTAAGAGTTTTTATGAAGGGAGCAGAGCATGTGTGAGAGTAGGAAATGGTGAGTTGAGTGAATGGTTTGAGGTAAAGGTAGGTTTGCGACAGGGTTGTGTAATGTCACCATGGCTGTTTAATATGTTTATGGATGGTTTGGTGAGGGAGGTGAAAAGGAGAACTATGGGAAGAGGATTGGGTTTAGTAGGAAAGAATGGTAGAGATTGGGAGTTGAATCAGTTGCTGTTCGCTGATGACACAGCATTGGTGGCGGATTCTGATGAGAAACTGCAGCGGGTAGTCAAAGAGTTTGGTGTGGTTTGTGGAAGGAGGAAACTGAAGGTGAATGTCAATAAAAGTAAAGTAATGGTGTGTAATAGGGGAGAGCATAGGGTGAATCTAGATGTGAGGCTGGATGGGGAAATATTGGAACAAGTAGAGTGTTTTAAATATCTAGGAGGAACGATAAGCAGGAGTGGAGGTATGGAAGTGGAGGTAAAACAGAGAGTGTGTGAAGGAAGGAAGGTTTTCGGAGCAATGGGAAGTATGTGGAAGACGAGAAATCTCTGAGTGAAAGTAAAAAGTGCACAGTATCAAGGATTTGTTGTGCCAACAGTGATGTATGGGGCTGAGACATGGGCTCTGAAGAAAAAGGAGAAAAGAGGGCTGGATGTGATGGAGATGAGCTGCTTGAGGAGTATGTGTGGAGTTACTCGTAGAGACAGATTGAGGAATGAAGAGATACGTAGGAGTGGGGCAGCAGGAACATTTGTCAGCCAGAGTGGACAGAAGGGTGCTGAGCTGGTATGGTCATGTTGAACGAATGGGAGATGAAAGGCTTACAAAGAGAATATGTGAGTCAGGTTCAAGGGGAGATAGAAGGGCAGGAAGACCCCCATTGAGATGGAGAGACTGTGTAAGAAAGGCTTTGGATGATAGAGGAATGACTATAGATCAGGCAGGGAAGTGGTGGTGGACAAGAGTGAATGGAGAATGCTTGTGAATAGTTGAGTGAACACGTGGTCATTTGGAGTAATGGGTCGGGCGCAAGTTCGACTAGATAATAGTCCATCAGGCGCCTGGCCCGGGGGGGCCGATTAATATGAAGGGTGTGCCTGGAAGTGTGGTGGGAGGGCTTGTGGCTTTGGCTCCGCTGCATGTCTGCCCGCCGAGATCGGAACCTCTCCAGGTGGTCAGGGGCCGGTGGAGTGCTGGAGCGACCTTGGTAACCCGGGTCTCTGGGTCTTCTCCTGGGTGACCTGGATGTGTGTGAATTTGTGTTTTTTATCTGTGTTTATTTTTTGTTTTATGTTGTTTTGTGTTTTCCCTGTTCTTGCTCTGTCTTGAGTCGGCTACCCCCAAAATGGGGATTGGGCCTGAGCATATAGATAGATATATATATATATATATATATATATATATATATATATATATATATATATATATACAGTATATATGGAGTCCATAGGTAGTCAAGGCGTTTTCACACCTGTGATTAATGGGTAGGAAGGTATAAAAGACACAGACACATAAAGACAAGCAAAATTCATTCACACATTCATATCATCGGGCATTTTATTATTCACAAACATTCAAAACCATGTTTTTCACACAACACTTATCTCCAAACACACACATGCACATAGTATATCTTAGGAGGCGGGAATTAACGAGCATGCTCACTCCCGCAAATACAACTAGTGTACAACAACAACTAGTGTAAGTACATGTACTGTATATGCATGCACTCCAAGCATGTAAAAAATACACATACAATAACAATCGTACTTATAAAATAGAATAATATAGGTGAATAACGTTAAGAATTCATTTCATCAGGGGGAAAACTCATCCATCCAATTACTCAAGCCCATTCCCAACTTAAAAAAAAAAAAAAAAAAAAAAATGACATTCTGGGGGTGGCTGACTCGAGACAGAGCCCAAAAATTGACAACACAACATAACAGAAAAACAATGAACACACAAAAACAAAACACACATTCACACACCCAGGAGAAACCTCAGAGACCACAGATCACCAAGGTCACTCCAGCACTCCCCCGGCGCCCGACCACCTGGAGAATTTACGGTCTCAGCAGGCAGACATGCAGCAAGCCGAAACCACAAGCCCACCCACCACACTTCCAGGCGAACCTTTCATATTTACTGGCTCCACGGGCCAGGCACCTGATGGACTATTATCTAGTCCAACTGGCGCCCGACCTCTTCTCCCTAATGACCACGTTTTCACTCATCTATTCACAAGCATTCTTCATTCATACCTGTTTATTACCACTTCCCTTGCCTGATCTATAGTCATTCCTCTATCCTTCAAAGTTGTCCTACACAGTCTCTCCATCTCAATGAGGGTCTTCCTACCCCTCTATCTCCCCTTGTATCTGACTCACATATCCTCTTTGTAAACCTTTCATCTTGCATTCGTTCAACATGACCATACCAGCTCAACACCCTTCTGTCCACTCTGGCTGACAAATGTTCCTGCTGCCCCACTCTCCTATGTATCTCTTCATTCCTCAATCTGTCTCTACGAGTAACTCCACACATACTCCTCAAGCAGCTCATCTCCATCACACGCAATACAAGATGGTGTGTTGAAATGGATAGAAAATTGGCTCAGCGACAGAAAGCAAAGAGTAGTCATAAACGGTAAGGCATCTAAATGGACCAATGTAAGTAGCGGGGTACCCCAGGGATCGGTACTAGGACCAATTATCTTTCTAATTTACATCAACGACATAGATGAGGGTCTCACCTGTACAATCTCAAAATTTGCTGACGATACAAAAATTGCAAATAGCGTACTCTCAAAAGAACAAGTTGACGATATGCAACACGATCTAGAGGAGGTGTGGCAGAGTGGTCTTGCCACTGGACTGGTAATCCAATGGACCCGGGTTCGAATCCCAATATGTCAATGGGAAGATATTATTGGGATGGAATTTGTGCTGTACCTAGTATCAGTGCATTACCACAGCACACCGAAATGCCAACAAAATACCCTCCTTGTTCCCTGATTAAATAGCATTGTATGAATATTCCCATATTCAAAAATATGCTACAGGGGGGCAATGCCTAGTGAGTTAATTGCTCAATAGGTGGTGTTCTGAGAGTGAGGGTCCGAGCCTGGGGGATGAGACTGTGAAGCACAGAAGCGGAGCAGCTTCAGAGATGGAATTGCTTCGAGCCGTGAAGCTTCGCATGTCTTACTCCCTAGACTGGAGCAAGACCTCACGGGCCTCTCCGTGTTCAGCGGTAGAGTGTAAAGGCTATCAGCCTATGCCCGAGAGGGAGTAATTGGAATATAGAAAACAAAAAAAAATAATTGTCATGTTGGGCCCAAATTTGGCAAATGAGTTTCAATGCGGATAAATGTAAAGTACTACATATCGGATACCTAAATGAGAAAGCAAACTATTCGATGAATGGCACTCAGCTTAAGAATGTAAACAGAGAAACTGATCTGGGAGTAACAATATCGAGTAACCTAAAACCGAGTCAACAATGTTCAGAAGTTGTTAAGAAGGCAAAACAAATAATTGGCTTTATAGGCAGGTCATTTGAACATAAATCCAAAGAATTTATCCTAACCCTTTACAATTCCTTAGTCCGCCCTCTTCTGGAATACTGCGTTCAATCCTGGTGCCCTTATTACCAAAAAGATATAAACAAGCTAGAACGAGTTCAACGTAGAGTTACAAAAATGATACCTAGCCTAAAGAACAAGCCATACGAAGAGCGTCTTAGAGAATTAAATCTATTTCCTTTAACCCAGCGCAGATTAAGAGGTGACTTAATTCAAGTGTTCAAAATCATCAAAGGCATCGACAATATGAACTGTGGTAAGTACTTCACTATCGACGAATCTAATTACGACGAATCTAATTACACGCGGGGAAACGGTTGCAAACTTATTGGTAAATCTTTTAACTCACACGAATCTTGGAATTTCTTCTTCAATCGAGTTGTCAACTAGTGGAATGGGCTTCCCCGAGACGTTATAGACTGCAGCACCGTTGATTCATTTAAACTCCGCCTAGACAAATATCTCGCATCAAACCCGCGACTGACTGCGTTTGTAAATGAATAACTTTATTTTATCCCCCCCTCAGTTACTAACCCATCTGTCCCCTACTAACTTCCTAATCCTGCCACGGACATTAGTTCCCTTTCCAATATTCCCTTACCCACTCTAAACCACTGTTTGGACACTTGATCCTCAGTGTTTTGGAGGACAAGCAGCCTAGAAGGGTCACTAGACCTGTTGTTGCTTGATTTCCTTTGTACTCCTTCCTTTGTACATCCAGCTTTCTTCTCTCCTTTGCCTTCAGAGCCCATGTCTCAGCCCCATACATCACTGTTGGCACAACGATTCCTTGATACATTGCAATTTTAACTTTCTTTCCGCGATTTCTCACCTTCCACATAGTTCCCATTGCTCCGAAAACTTCCTTCCTTCACATACTCTCTGCTTTACCTCCATTTCCATACCTCCATTCCTGATTATAGTTCCTCCTAGACATTTAAAACACTCTACTTGTTACAAAATTTCCTCATCCAGCCTCACATCTAGATTTACTCTACGATCACCCCTACTACACACCATTACTTTACTTTTATTGACGTTCGCCTTCAGCTTCCTCCTCCCACAAACCACACCAAACTCTGACTACCCACTGCAGTTTCTCCTCAGAATCCGCCACCAACGCTGTGTCATCAGCGAACAGCAACTGATTCAACTCCAAATCTCTACCATTCTTTCCTACTAAACCCAGTCCTCTACCCATAGTTCTCATTTTCACCATCCATAAATATAATAAACAGTCACGG
Organism: Paralithodes platypus; assembly: GCA_032716605.1. Lineage (NCBI taxonomy): Eukaryota > Metazoa > Arthropoda > Malacostraca > Decapoda > Lithodidae > Paralithodes > Paralithodes platypus. Next base: position 40,019,401 of record CM064512.1, read on the forward strand.
TGACATTACACAACCCTGTCACAAACCAACATTTACCTCAAACCATTCACTCAACTCATTATTCCTACTCTAACACACGCTCTATTCCCTTCATAAAATCTCTTAACTGATCTTAACAAATTTCCTCCAATTTTATAAATCCTTAATGTAAAGTCAGTGAAAATAGGTTAGCCTAAAACAGAACCGGATGCGGAAATACGTTGAGTAGTGTAAAGTCAGTGAAAATAGGTTAGCCTAAAACAGAATCGGATGCGGAAATACCTTGAGCCGACAAGGCCAAGTGGGATATCTCTATTGGTCTAACTGGCAAAGTGTTTGCCTCACAACCCAAGGGTCCCGAGTTCAAGCCCCCGCCAGGGCTTGATATTTTCGGGAGGCTATTCCCGCATCTAACGAAGTTTAGGTGTGTTGGTAAAATTGTTAAGATGGTTGAGAGTAAGATCGGAGCTCCATAAATCCTCTTCTGAGTATGGTGTAAAATCTAATTCCTACAGGGCAAGAAAGGGGATTAGAGAGAACAGGGAGTGTATGTGAGACTCTCTTGGGTTGGGTTGTGGAGTTGTCGGCCGCTCAAGCGAGTTGCCAACTGGGCCGTTAGTGTGCCTGTGTAGCACTAGGTGCCTTGTGTGTGCGCCGCTCAGTGAAGTTGACTAAACATTCCTGTTCGTCTCTCTGACGGACTCACGGTTGTTTCGGCTCTGGCTTGTTCCTCTCTGCTCGTTCCTCGCTGTTTGGAGCCTTCACTTCCCGAACGGTGAAGTAGTGTAAAGTCAGTGAAAATAGGTTACCTAAAACAGAATCGGATGCGGAAATACTTTGAGACGACCAGGCCAAGTGGGATATCTCTATTGGTCTAACTGGTAAAGTGTTTGCCTCACAACCCAAGGGTCCCGAGATCAAGCCCCCGCCAGGGCTTGATATTTTCGGGAGGCTATTCCCGCATCTAATGAAGTTTAGGTGTGTTGGTAAAATTGTTAAGATGGTTGAGAATAAGATCGGAGCTCCATAAATCCTCTTTTGGGTATGGTGTAAAATCTAATTCCTACATTAACACCTTCCATATTGCTTCTCGATCCACACGATCATACGCTTTTTTCAAAATCCATAAAAGCCCAAAAATATATCCTTATACTTCTCTAAATACTTCTCGCATAGCTGTCTTACTGCAAACATCTGATCCACACACCCTCTTTCCCTCCTAAAACTGCACTGCTCTTCTCCTATTGCAACTTCCGTACCCTTTATTATCCTCGCTATCAACACCTTGCCATACAGCTTTCCAACCACTGATAATAAACTAATACCTCTATAACTTGAACACTCTTGCCGATCTCCCTTCCCCTTGTACAACGGCACAATACATGTACTCCTCCAGTCTATTGAGGGGGAAAACCCACCTGAAAGGAATTCCACAGAGCTAAGCAACAAAGACTATATTACACTGGATGCCGTGGAAGCTAAAGAACTCGAACCTTAGCTCTTAGCCGTCAGCTGGCGCGGCGTGGGAGCCCTGATCGACTGAGCCACCACGGGACCTAATAGAATATATTACAAATACACATATACAAACATAAAATATTCACTGTCATTCAGATACTTCTAGTAGGAAATATCGTGTATACCAAAGTATGGTTCCGTAATATATTATATGGCATGGGAAGATGTCTAACACCACCTCTATTATATGGCATGGGAAGATGTCTAACACCACCTCTTTTATATATTCTACTGAACCAAATTTACTTTTAAACAACGAAAAATATAGCCTATTTTTCGCCCATCTTTACCTAAATGATCTAGTAAAATTTAATAACCTTTCTTGATCTGAGCAAACCTTGGCCCTAATCTATAATAGCCGATTGTTTCACTCTAATCCTGTACAGTTAATCTTTATGTTACAACCACATTATGAGAGAGAGAGAGAGAGAGAGAGAGAGAGAGAGAGAGAGAGAGAGAGAGAGAGAGAAAGAGAGAGAGAGAGAGAGCAGTGTCTGAAGAACCGACATAGAAGCGGTATCAGCGAGGGCCGACATGACTAGGGTCAGCGATTGGTATGGGTTGGTAAGACTAGGGTCCAAAGTATTTCAGGGCCGGGTTGTCTAGGAGCCGGGAAGGGTCGGCTTGACTACCGGGCCGCTTTGACCAGGGCCGAATCGCTAAGGGGCCAGACCCAGATTCACTAACGGTCGTACGATCCGAAAACTCCCTTACCGTTCCCTTACGTCTCAACGCTGGTATTCACGAAGCGTCGTAGCGCATCTTTGATCGTAGGAAGCTCCTAAAATCGCCTTTCGCAAAGGGTGGTCCAGACCACCCTTACATGAATTTGACCCGGATATAGGTACACAAATATCGATAACACAACCCGCGACCATAACAAATTCGTCTGCAGTATAGCTCTTTATGACACACTAAGTCATTATTGAGGCAATAATAGCGCAATATGATTGTTAACTTGTGTTTACAACACCATTAAGGCATTTAATACAAAGTATGAATATATTTGTATCCTTCATGTCTTATTACAGGCCGAATTAAGCTATGAATAGCCTCCATATGCCAGCCTAGACCTAGTCAAGGTTAATTGATGCACAAATTCATGTGCTGCGACAACACGTAGCCTACCATTAGTAGATTTTAACCCTCATTTATTGCAGAAATGTTTTATTCCAACTCCCCACCACCTCTGAGTTAGATTAGGGTAGCCTATTTCCTCAACAAATTTGAAAGTATCACAGGAACAAAATGATGAAAAGATTTACCCTAGGCCTAGCCTAAAAAATGAATAAATAATAAACGCTGTGTGAATAATTTTGTTTAGCCCAGCCTAGGCTATAACCTAGGTTTATTTTGAAAAAGTTAGGGCTATTTAGGCTAGACAAGTTAGGCTTATGTATGGTATTTTGGTTAGGCTAGCAATGCCTAGCTGGGTTAGATTATGGTAGCCTATTTCCTCAACAAATTTGAAAGTATCACAGGAACAAAATGATGAAAAGAATTACCCTAGGCCTAGCCTAAAAAATGAATAAATAATAAACGCTGTGTGAAAAATTTTGTTTAGCCCAGCCTAGGCTATAACCTAGGTTTATTTTGAAAAAGTTAGGGCTATTTAGGCTAGACAAGTTAGGCTTATGTATGGTATTTTGGTTAGGCTAGCAATGCCTAGCTGGGTTAGATTATGGTAGCCTATTTCCTCAACAAATTTGAAAGTATCACAGGAACAAAATGATGAAAAGAATTACCCTAGGCCTAGCCTAAAAAATGAATAAATAATAAACGCTGTGTGAATAATTTTGTTTAGCCCAGCCTAGGCTATAACCTAGGTTTATTTTGAAAAAGTTAGGGCTATTTAGGCTAGACAAGTTAGGCTTATGTATGGTATTTTGGTTAGGCTAGCAATGCCTAGCTGGGTTAGATTATGGTAGCCTATTTCCTCAACAAATTTGAAAGTATCACAGGAACAAAATGATGAAAAGAATTACCCTAGGCCTAGCCTAAAAAATGAATAAATAATAAACGCTGTGTGAATAATTTTGTTTAGCCCAGCCTAGGCTATAACCTAGGTTTATTTTGAAAAAAGTTAGGGCTATTTAGGCTAGACAAGTTAGGCCTATGTATGGTATTTTGGTTAGGCTAGCAATGCCTAGCTGGGTTAGATTAGGGTAGCCTATTTCCTCAACAAATTTGAAAGTATCACAGGAAAAAAATTATGAAAAGAATTACCCTAGGCATAGTCTAAACAAAAAATAATAGGCTAGCCTATATGGTGTTGTGAATATTTTTGTTTAGCCTAGCCTAGGATATAACCTAGGTTTATTTTGAAAAAGTTAGGGCTATTTAGGCTAGAAAAGTTAGGCCTACGTATGGTATTTTGGTTAGGCTAGCAATGCCTAGCTTGGTGTAGCCTAAGCATGGTAAAGTAGAAGCCTAGCAGGTTAAGATGGTGTTTGCAGGCATACCGTCCTCATTGTTAACTAGCTATTATTAGTCCCATGCTGGTAATATATTTGATGATGGCAATAAGTCATGGGAGGTGAGGGGGACAAAGCCCCCCTCAACCTATCATTATTTCCCATGGCCAACTGTTGGATAATAGATTGAGGAGGCCTATGCTAGGCCTATTTTGAAAAGGTAGATAGGCCTTGAGGTGTTGTGGATACAAAAAAATAACCCTAGGCCTATTTTGAAAAATTAGGCCTAGGCTAAGTCTGGCATTTTGGCTTGGCTAGAACTGCCTTTGTAGGCATAGACATAGTAAAGTCTGGCATTTTGGTTTGGCTCGCCCTGTCTAGATGTAGACATGGTAAAGTAGAACAATATACTGTGGTCAAGGTATAAATAATACACTCCCAACTAGCCTAACATATGATTATCAATGATCAATCCGTCGAAAATCCTTTAACTTAGGCCACTAACAGGCTTCCCTGTAGCCTAGCTAGGCTAATTTCTTATCATCAATTCACAAGATACTCTATTCTTCTTCCTGCTGGCTGTGGTGGATCGAATTAGCCATGCTAAACAATGACAAGCTCATAAATTAAAGTATATTAGGTTCTTCTTGGCGCTTCAGTCATGTGGGTGACATATTGTTTATTTACAAAGGCCAAGCGCCTGATTGGTCAAGAGAAGCCTCGGTGAAAATAACCGAAAGGGAGCCGTAAGGGAGCTCAACGATGCGTTCGTGAATACACCTTCCGCACTCCCTTAGGAACGATCGTAGGTTGCTGTACGACATCGCACGCTACGACCGTTAGTGAATCTGGGTCCAGGTTGTCTTGGTATCCTCCCTTACGGAGTGTGGGGCGAACCCGGCTCTCAACACACTCTCACCCCTATTCTGTCCAAGTCTCTAACCCAAGACTACATTTATTTTCCCAGTCTTTCTTCTACTCAACAAGTAAGCTTAGAAACTCTCTCCCTCAATCTGTCTTTTCCTCATCCTATGACTTAAACTGCTTCAAACTCAGTAGGTCCACATATTTAGACTCTAACGTACCTTGAATTTGTCTCTGTCCCTCGTTCAACTATGGGGGAAACACTTGTTACAGACAGCTTTGCCTTTTTTCTTTTTCAATCACATATAAGAACAATATATCTTGCCGTAAAAAAAGCTCTCAGTGAACAGTAATTTGTGGTTATAATGTTGCTCCTGTACTGTAGTATAGACAATAGTAAATATGTGTTTCAGTATGCCCTATTAATGTTGCTCCTGTACTGTAGTATAGACAATAGTTAATATGTGTTTCAGTATGCCCTATTAATGTTGCTCCTGTACTGTAGTATAGACAATAGTTAATATGTGTTTCAGTATGCCCTATTAATGTTGCTCCTGTACTGTAGTATAGACAATAGTTAATATGTGTTTCAGTATGCCCTATTAATGTTGCTCCTGTACTGTAGTATAGACAATAGTAAATATGTGTTTCAGTATGCCCTATTAATGTTGCTCCTGTACTGTAGTATAGACAATAGTTAATATGTGTTTCAGTATGCCCTATTAATGTTGCTCCTGTACTGTAGTATAGACAATAGTTAATATGTGTTTCAGTATGCCCTATTAATGTTGCTCCTGTACTGTAGTATAGACAATAGTAAATATGTGTTTCAGTATGCCCTATTAATGTTGCTCCTGTACTGTAGTATAGACAATAGTTAATATGTGTTTCAGTATGCCCTATTAATGTTGCTCCTGTACTGTAGTATAGACAATAGTTAATATGTGTTTCAGTATGCCCTATTAATGTTGCTCCTGTACTGTAGTATAGACAATAGTTAATATGTGTTTCAGTATGCCCTATTAATGTTGCTCCTGTACTGTAGTATAGACAATAGTTAATATGTGTTTCAGTATGCCCTATTAATGTTGCTCCTGTACTGTAGTATAGACAATAGTTAATATGTGTTTCAGTATGCCCTATTAATGTTGCTCCTGTACTGTAGTATAGACAATAGTTAATATGTGTTTCAGTATGCCCTATTAATGTTGCTCCTGTACTGTAGTATAGACAATAGTTAATATGTGTTTCAGTATGCCCTATTAATGTTGCTCCTGTACTGTAGTATAGACAATAGTTAATATGTGTTTCAGTATGCCCTATTAATGTTGCTCCTGTACTGTAGTATAGACAATAGTTAATATGTGTTTCAGTATGCCCTATTAATGTTGCTCCTGTACTGTAGTATAGACAATAGTAAATATGTGTTTCAGTATGCCCTATTAATGTTGCTCCTGTACTGTAGTATAGACAATAGTTAATATGTGTTTCAGTATGCCCTATTAATGTTGCTCCTGTACTGTAGTATAGACAATAGTTAATATGTGTTTCAGTATGCCCTATTAATGTTGCTCCTGTACTGTAGTGTAGACAATAGTTAATATGTGTTTCAGTATGCCCTATTAATGTTGCTCCTGTACTGTAGTATAGACAATAGTTAATATGTGTTTCAGTATGCCCTATTAATGTTGCTCCTGTACTGTAGTATAGACAATAGTTAATATGTGTTTCAGTATGCCCTATTAATGTTGCTCCTGTACTGTAGTATAGACAATAGTTAATATGTGTTTCAGTATGCCCTATTAATGTTGCTCCTGTACTGTAGTATAGACAATAGTCAGGTTTCACTAGCCACCAGAGTGAAACGTCAAGTAGCACAGTATATGGATGGAAACAAACTGGTGGAACCCCCCGAACAGCAACCAAACAGGGCCCAGAAGCACCAGGAGAAGGAAGAGGAAGAGGCTGAACAGCTACGCAAGAGGGTCGCTGCGAAGCTGGCGGATAGTGACATCAAAGGGGCCGTCAGACTGTTGTCCTCTTCAGAAGGTTTTGCTGGTCAAGGCACCGAAGTTGTTGAAGCCCTACAAGAAAAGCACCCACCTACACCTAGGGACCTAAACCTCCCCCCTGCCCCAAATGACCAGATGCGCCAACCTTTAGTTGTCACGAAGGAGCAGGTGGTCGCCGCAGTGACTTCATTCCCAGCAGGCTCAGCCGCGGGCCCAGATGGTATCCGACCCGCCCACCTCAAAGGCCTCTTGGGTCAGGGATCAGGAGCTGTTGGGGAGGCACTCTTGGAAACCCTCACCAAATTCATCAACATGGTTTTAAGAGGGGAAGTACCCGACTGTGCCACACCCCTATTTTTTGGGGCATCACTCTGTGCACTTGCCAAAAAAGATGGCGGCGTGCGCCCAATAGCAGTAGGGAACACCTTCCGCCGCCTTGCCACAAAGGTGGGTTTGAAACCACTCTCGAATGGCCTAGGTCAACACTTAAGACCAGTTCAACTAGGTTTCGGAACTCCAGGGGGGTGTGAAGCTGCTGTACACGCAACCCGCACCTACCTCAGCCAAGCCCAAGAAAAACGAGTGCTTCTAAAGATTGACATGCGGAACGCATTCAACAGCATTCGCAGGGATGTCTTCCTCCGTGCAGCTCAAGAACACATCCCCACTCTGTACCCCCTACTTTGGCAGGCTTATTCCAAACCTTCAATCCTGATTTTTGGCGAGACGGTAATCCCATCAGAGACCGGGTTACGGCAGGGAGATCCAGGTGGTCCTGCTCTTTTCTCAATAGGGGTGGATGCAGCAGCTAACAAAGTAAGGTCAGAGCTGAATGTATGGTACCTGGACGATGCAACCTTGGGGGGGTCAGTAGAGAACGTTCTAACCGACCTAAATAACATCATAACTGACCTCGGCCTGGCCGGGCTAGTGATAAATGACACCAAATGTGAACTTGTTCTCCTCAACCACACACGTGAACAAGGAGAAGAGACTCAGGCCCTGTTCCGAAACATATTGCCAGATGTAAAGATCCTTCAGGAGCACCAGCAAACCCTATTAGGTTCCCCACTAACTCTGGCAGCAATCCCACCAGCACTTCAAGTTAAAAAGGAGGAGCTTCAACGTCTCGTGAGTCGCCTGATACACATCGATGCCCACTCAGCTCTGGCCCTGCTCAAGAACTGTTTCTCCATCCCAAAACTCCAATACCTCCTGCGCACATCGATGACTTGCATGAACAATGGCGGCCTCCAAGAATTAGACAGCATAATCCGAGAAGCAGTGACCAGCATCACCAACGTGGAATTTAAAGAACGGGCCTGGACACAAGCCACCCTTCCTGTCCGCCTCGGGGGCTTGGGCATACGGAGAGCCTCGGATATTGCCTGCCCAGCCTTTATCTCTTCCCTCATCGCGACCAACGACCTCGTATTGTCCATCCTTTATTCTAAACCCGGAATGACACTTAATGGGGACGTAACAGCAGCGATTAACACCTGGAAGGGAAGTACAGGAGTAGAGGAGGAGCCTCAGGGTACCTCCAGGAGCAAGCAGAAAGCGTGGGATACCATCTCGGCGAAGAAAACTCAAGAAAATCTCCTAACCAATGCAGACCAGGTTGCAAAAGCACGCCTCCAGGCAGCCGCCCGTTCGGAGAGTGGCTTGTGGTTACACGCCATCCCCATCCCACCTCTTGGAACTCACTTGGATGCTGAAGCGCTCCGGGTCGCCATCGCGCTCAGAGTGGGTGCGGCAGTTTGTCACCCACACACTTGCAAGTGTGATGGGAGGATGGATGCTCAAGGTCACCATGCCTTGTCATGTAATTACAACGCAGGCCGCCTGCCAAGACACTCTGCACTAAATGATGTCATAAAACGGGCCCTGCAGAGTGCTAACTGTGCATCAATCCTCGAACCACATGGACTTCACAGAGAAGACGGCAAACGGCCAGATGGGATGACCACTTTCTCTTACAAGAATGGCCGGTGCCTCGTGTGGGATGCCACATGTGTTGACACTTTCTCCACAACCAACGCCGCCAGAAACGCCGACGAAGCAGGTGAAGCCGCCCGGATAGCAGAAAATAAAAAGCGAGAAAAATATCAAGCCATCGCCAGAATTCATCAGTTCGAGCCCCTGGCATTCGAAACTTCAGGAGTCTTCGGCCCCACCACCCTTAAGATGGTGAATGAAATAGGCCGTAAAATCAGAGAAGTTTCAGGAGAACCCCGGGAAACCCTCTGGCTCAAGCAAAGACTAGGGATGGCTATCCTCCGGGGCAATGCCACCAGCGTCATGAGCTCAGTTCGACAGGACTGAGTCATGCCACTGCGTGAGGCCCCGGCAGGAGTGGTGTATCCGTAGTCTTTCCACAGTAGGGTAAAACAAAACATAAACCTTATTTGTATGTAACATGTGTGATGCACATTAATAAAAGGGGATGTGTCGGATGGTTGAAAGCCACAGTTGCTCGCGCGTTTGGGGCTAGCAACACGTATTATGAAAAACATGCATCCTCCTTCATTCACTGTCCCCCCCCCTTCACTCACTCAACCCCACAATTTGCCGGAGGATAACAGGTTTTTCACAATACGTAGACGGAGGTCTTTTAAAAAAAAAAAGACAATAGTTAATATGTGTTTCAGTATGCCCTATTAATGTTGCTCCTGTACTGTAGTATAGACAATAGTAAATATGTGTTTCAGAATGCCCTATTAATTCATGGAACTGAATGGGAATATCCTCCTGGACTTACACATACAGTAAGTTAGGTAGCATAGGTACAAGCAGCTAAAATAATACACATAGTTCGTAATATTGTTTCCATCCTGTGTACTCTCCTTTAATCTTCCTCCCTTCACTTAATTCTTCTACCTCCTTATTTCTGTTTCTTCACTTCTTCGTCTTCCTCCTCACTATCTTTTTTTCTTCTTCTCTTCTGTTTGTCTGATATTTTACTATATATAATCCAGTTTCGTTTATTTAATATTTTCCTTTACCTTTTTTATTCCTCTATTTTGTATTCATATTTAGGTAGCATAGCGATAAAACAAGTGAGAAATGGTCGACAAATATGTCTTCTGTTGTCATCCAGTGTACCACTCCAATATCTCCACCTCCTCTATTTCATTTGTGTAACTAGTGTCTAAATGTTGTGTCCATGTTTCTTTTTCCTCCTGTATCACAATAGTCAATTCATCATAGGTAGGCAAGATACCGTGACCCCTAACCTCTGTAGCTCAACAAAGGGCTAGAACAAATGGGTGGTCAATATTCACCCATATTCCCTGGCTACCCTTTCCTAACTGGTAGAAATATTAGCTCGAATACTCTAGTAGTTGTTTTCAATTATAGAGGTTAGAGGTCATGATTTTTGGCCTATGGACTATGTCTCCTTCTACTCTTGTTTGTCTCTCTTACTCATTGCCTTCCTCCTCTACCTCCTTCCCTTCCCCCATTTTAGTAAATATCCTAGCGTCTACGTTACTCCGCAGGAATGCCAAAAATCTCCGACCTATGCCTTGAATTTCACGTCTGCTTTGTTTACCCCGGGGAGGACAACATATTATGCTTTTACTGTAGGGACCCTAAAGGCGGTGTCGCACAAACACTGTTTTCAGGATATCGGCAACCATTTTTCTTTCTGCGATAATCCTGGGCTATTATCGATTGACTATATTGATATAATCAACTCGACCAAAATATATGTGCCTTTGGTGAATTGGACTGAATAGGCTTTAGGTGCCCTACAATGTTTGCTAGGTCCTACAAAGACTCTTAGACCAAGAAGGAATGCAAAATTAATTAATATATACATATTTAAATGTTTAATATCTATGCTGATTTTTTTGTAAATTAACTATTCATTCCGACAACCGCAATATATCCAACCTAAAAAGTGTCATACAATCTTCTAATGGTGGCCAAACTATGGTGATATTTCCCCCCTGTACTGAAAGGTTGCAATCAATATGTAACCTTGACTAACAACCTACCATCATGCCAGCGAACCCTGACGTTGATATTCATTACCCTGCTCCACCTTGTAATTTGACCTTTCACAGCCGACATTTTCCTGGAATAAGTGAAGTTTAATACGTTATTACATTCAAAGATTAACCGTATTTTCCTTTACTGTTTCTTTTTACAACATTTTGAGTACTTTTCAGTGACCATAATGTTATGAAATTTGTATATATTTATTATTATGTACTATTTGGCAAAATTTTGGCATGTATATTCGTTGTAGATTGGCAGTGCTCATGACTAAAAACTAATGTGTTGGGAAACACAGCACATAAACATCCACCTTTTTATATATTATATTTTAATCGCCTGCAAAGTCAGTGTTTGCCTACTTTTGGATCTGGATTTATCACGAGTGTGAATTATTGAGGTGCTATTAAGTAATCTTAACGTGTGGCTAGATATTAACACCTCATTAAAGGGGAAGTTTGTTTTTATCTGGACCCCATTCTCCCCCATGTTTTTAAGATTATATGATGTTCGCCCCTTTAGTTTGGCGATGTTCAAATATGTAGCCCCATTTTATTGTCGATTTTAAGACTTTTCGTGCCATTTAGGTGTCATTTTTTTTCCTGGCGAGCGATAGCGAGCCTGCAATTTGGAAGGAACCTGCCTTCAGCTGGTACTTTTTACTTCCGAAAAGTGTACATATTTATTTCGATGGTAGGTCTTGGGGGGTTCTTTTAGGCATGATGGCGGTCTAGGGAGCATATTACAAGCCTCCTCCTAAACCCGTCACAATTTACAGTCTTGATTCATATGCTATCCGTGCCACCATTGGCTTAATTAGAGGTGATTCATTCGTTGCCACCCCCTCAAGGATCAAGGCGCCTGACAATTGATAGGCAAACATATGTTAATAAATGTAAGCCCTTCAAGCTAAGCTCATTACTAAGACTAAAATATCTACATTTGCAGCCACATGCAACATATACATTATAATATTATAACTAGTAATGGGCTTTGTTGTAATTATAACTTGTCAGTATTAACTCCAAGCTTTTATTATATTATTTGAATGTTGGTTTTAAGTTGCTATTAATTATTTATTATCACAGTGTCTGAAGCTTTATACTGGACTGTACAGGTTAACCCTCTCAGGATCCGGTCACGCATTTGTTTTCTGTGTTATGGCTATTATTCGACGATTTTATTCAGATTAGGAAAGATATATGGAAGTGAGAGGGTTAATTTAAATAGTCTTGACCCTTTTAATTCCCACAAATCTTTCCTAAGCAGTATGAAACGTCTAATGATTGCCAGAATAAACTGTCAAATGAGCCATGATCTTCAAAAATTACATTCGTCTACACTTGCACTCAAATGTGTTTCCCCTCCATTCACCCATCCATGGCTTAGAGATGTTTGCATTAGAAACAAATAATATGTATGCTTATTGTATTTTCCTATTATTTACGACTAGGAGGGGTACCCGGCGTTGCCCGGGTTTAATTTTACTACCATAATCACCATCATCAATCACTACTACCACAATCATCACAATACTACTACTACCATAATCACCGGCCTTGACCTCCCTGTGCCTCATTAAACGGCGACCTCGATTTCGGCCGCTAAATGACCTCCGATTTTGGATCTGACCTCATCCGTACCCCCATTTTGGGGAGCTGCGAACAACTTTCGTTCCATACACCTTTTCGATCGGAGGCCTCCTTCTGGGCCAAACGGCAATTTTTTTCGCATCTTTTTCGCTCCTGTATACTACATAAGTTCTGCCGAAAATTGTATTAAACAAAAGTGTCTCTGGTTTCCACTAAACTCGCCTAAAACCATCTCCAAAGCCTGGGCTTTCCAACGGAGCCCCACACTCCTACCTGGCACCAAAACTGTGGGAGGAGTTTAGTAACAAAGTTCGGGTAACTGACAAACAGACAGACAAACATTGACCTTTATTTATTAAGATTTCATATGATTTAAGTCATCGCATTTCGGATTTTTTTTTTTTTAATGTAGCAACTAATACTACCACAGTATATTGTAGCCAAAATATCTCCAGTATGGATGAACGTTAAATATAAACACATAGTTGGGATTGTTTCAGAACATATTATAACATACATTATATAATCTCCCTACACATTTAATAAAGACAAACATTTATCCGGCACTTCATATAATTCAATCAATATTTTAATAACAATAGACTACACTTTTGAGAGAAAGGTAAGACTAAAACTGAAGACTGTGGACAATAATGCACAACTAATTGAATCCCATAGCAACTGATTTCCCAATACTAAATGGAAAACCAAATAGTAAACCGCAATATATCTACGAGGAATGTTACCAACAGTTCATATTTGGCTACACAATGTTCATAATAGGAGAGTAATAATGATGGGGACATGCCACTTTATCATCAACTGGAAAAAACAGGCTATATTGAAGACCGAGGAATGTAAGCAATGAGAGCTGTCCCAACCCTTGTACTTTATAGGCGCCATATTGTCTACCTTATGTTATGTACAGTAGCAATGAGAGCTGCCCCAACCCTTGTACGTTATTGGCACCATCTTGTCTACCTTACGTTATGTACAGTAGCAATGAGAGCTGCCCCTATCCTTGCACGTTATAGGCGCCATCTTGTCTACCTTATGTTATATACAGTAGCAATGAGAGCTGCCCCAACCCTTGTACGTTATTGGCGCCATCTTGTCTACGTTACGTTATGTACAGTAACAATGAGAGCTGCCCCAACCCTTGTACGTTATTGGCGCCATATTGTCTACCTTATGTTATGTACAGTAACAATGAGAGCTGCCCCAACCCTTGTACGTTATTGGCGCCATATTGTCTACCTTATGGTATGTACAGTAACAATGAGAGCTGCCCCAACCCTTGTACGTTATTGGCGCCATATTGTCTACCTTATGTTATGTACAGTAACAATGAGAGCTGCCCCAACCCTTGTACGTTATTGGCGCCATATTGTCTACCTTATGTTATGTACAGTAGCAATGAGAGCTGCCCCAACACTTTTACGTTATAGGCGCCATCTTGTATACCTTACATTATGTACAGTCAAGTTGAGTTGAGTTGTTAGTGATCTGTTCTAAGTCTGACACTAACCAAAAGGGTGATTGTGTTGAATTCATTGTTCGAGGCATGTGACAACGAGCTGCCGTGGTAAACTAGTTTATCTATGCATTCACATAAAACGCTCACTATATCACAAATGAATAATATTCGAACGTAATATTTGTTTAGATATATTAAGTAATTAAATTTATCTATTTTCATTTAATACGGCAATTGCTATATCAATCAGTCCGTAAGTCTTTCTCCCATTATCTTTATAAATGTACCATTCACTCCCAACTTCCCGTTCCAACTGTATATTTCTACTCTCTCTCTCTCTCTCTCTCTTTCTCTCTCTCTCTCTCTCCTACAAAGCCACTTAGCCACCCTCACAACAATTCCTAATAATCATTGTCTCAGGGTAATGTTTGAGGAGAGAGGGACTTCCGCAAAAAGCAGCTGGAGGGCATCAATCTCTAACGGGCCAAATATAGAAAATGTTAGTGCGAACTGGGTTAGGAATCATATGATAGTCTTATAACATAATACAGTTATCTATCGGTCATTCAAATGCCTGGACTGTGTGCATTATACAACACAAAATATTGTTACATAAGTTTCATATTTTTCTTGTGAGCAATTTTCCTCTCGGTATTATACATCACGTTCAAAAGTTGCGTTCAATTTCCATAATTTCACTTTGGAATAATTAAAACACGAACATGCCTTTAATCACATACGGTACACGCCTTTAACTTCAGTCTGCGCTCGGGTTTCTTGTGAAGTAATTTTTGAAGATAGGACGCAACTTGTGAGCGCCAGAGACCAGAGGATCGTAGTAATGCTTATTACTACTACTACTTTTATTTTCTATGTGGATGAGGGAGGAAAAAGTCAGAACTCCCTGTGACGAGTGCCTCCCCCAGACAGACAGAGCCAAACTCAATGTATATTCGAGCCAAAATGTCTGGACACACGGAGTTTGAAGCAATATAAGTCATAGGATGAGGGGAAGATGGATTCAGAGAGAGAGTTCCAGAGCTTAGCTTTTGAATAGAAGAAAGATTGGGAATATATTTTCACTCTTGGGTTGGAGAGTTGCACAGAGTAGGGATGGGATTGTGTTACAAGACGGGTGCTACATACTCTACGTAAAGGAAGTGGCATATTCTACGAGAGCTCTGAAGAACACTGATTATTGTAATGGTAGTAGCATAGCCAGGGAGATGCAACTTTGTGGCGAAGAGAGAGAGAGAGATTGAAAAGAGTCGGTCAGTGGGTTTGAGTTAATGAGACGGAAGGCTTTCTTTGCCACTTTGTCAAGAAGTACTGTGTGAAAGGATCCTCCCCACACATGTGAACAATAATCAATACATGGACTTACTGTGCCCCTGTAAAGATCATGAAGCTGTGCAGGGGTAAGGAACCCCCGGAGGCAGTTGAGAACACTCAGCTTCTGGGAAGCTTTTTTTAGCAAGGGTGGTAATATGATATTTCCAATTGAGATCAGAAAAAAAGGAGACATCGAGAATACTGAGAGAAGATGAGGGGTTGATTAGTGTATTGTTGAAATATAAGGGATTAAGCTGTATGAGTTCTTGACTGGTAGATAAAGGGAGAAATTGGGTTTTGGAAGCATTCAAAGCAACAAGATTGTCTCTGCCGCAATTGAAAATGATTGATAGGTCAGAAGATAAGTGTTTTATGGCATCAACATGTGTGTTTTTGAGTGATTGCTTTCTGGGGGGTTCTGACAATCTAGTTGAATAGTGTAAGGAAGAGTCACCAGTATATGCATGGATTGGACTGGAGGTACAGTTGAGATCATTGATTAATATTGGAAAGACAATTGGAGATAGGACAGAACCCTGAGGAACACCAGGGTTGATAGGTTGAGGATGTGAACGATGGTCGTCCACAACCGTAGCTATGGAACGGCCAGAAAGGAAATAAGAGACAAAGGCACAGATGGAGGGATAGAAACCGAAGGAGGATAGTTTAAAAATTACAGATTTGTGCAAGACTTTATCAAAGGTTTTCGATATGTCTAGCACAATAGACAAAATTTCATCGAAGTCCCGAAAGGAGGATGACCAAGAGTTAGTAGGATATGAAAGAAGTTCACCAATAGAGCAACCCCTAAGGAATCCATACTGGCGATCTGAGAATAGATTATGGGAGGAGAGATGCTTAAATTTATTTGAAGTAAAATAGTTTCAAAAACTTTGAAGATACAAGACATGAGAGCAATTGGATGATAGTTGGAGGGTAGGGAGCGGTCGTCCTTCTTTGGGACAGGTTGAATGACAGCAAACTTACAGCAAGAAGGAAGGACGTTAGAGGAAAGACAGAGACGAAAGAGTTTGCCTGGGTATGGTAGGAGTCAGCACAAAAGAACAGTTTTTGAGTACAATGAGAGGAAGGCCAAGTGGTCCGCGTTCCTTCTTGGTATTAATCCCAGAAAGTACATCCTTAGAAGAGATTATGATCTTAGGCATAAGCAAGTTATCTGAGGTGGAGAGGGAGGAATAGCACCGGAATCATCCAAGGTTGAGTTTCTAACGAAAGTTTGAGCAAAGAGTTCAGCTTTGTCAGAGGAAGAAGTGTCAGTAGTGCCATCAGAATGGAAGAGGGGAGGGAAAGATGAGGAAGTAAAATTGTTGGAGAGGTTTTTGGCTAGATACCAGAAAGCTTGGGAAGAGCATTTATTATTGATGAAAGAGTGTTTGGCTAGTCGAAGAACAGATTTGGCTTGATTCCGGGCAGAAACAAGGAAGAAAGAGATCTTGAGTTTGAAGGCGTCGGTACCTTTTAACTCTTAAACTGTGTAGCCATGGTAGTTCAAACCCTCTCTCCAAGCGAAGATATTTGGTTCTATTCTGACTGACGAAAATTGTCATATGTAACATTTATATAATTATTAGTTATCCATATGCGCCTATTTTTCTTTCAATATTATGAACATTTAAGAGCAATAAAAGAAGTGGGAATAGTATTAGGGGGGTGAAAAAGACGTATTATTGCCGACCGGTCCATTCATGAGGCAAGAGCACGGGGAGCGTACATCCACCCTCTCCCAGTTCCCAAGTGACACTGAGGCCTTACACTAGAAGTCTCTGTGTTGCAAGGATCTCTAGATGACTCGACCATGTTAAAGAGACCAGGAGGGGGAAATTCGCGCCGACAATTACCCGATAGAAGGGTGAATAAGAGGAAACATAGATGATAATTGAGGAGAGGGGGAAGGGGGTATGTTGGGACACATATGTTGGAGTGGTAGCAAGTAATGGAGGGGAATTATCTCACCTAGTCACAATTTGCTTTGTTTTGAGTGCCACTGGCGTGTTTTCTAAGTTTTTTGTTTATGCTCTGGATCTATTGAGGACGGTTGCAGTGCACCAGAAAAACCTCTATGGAGGTGTGGTCACCATTTATGGGTTAAATGTGTCCTCTTTATTGCGGACAGCAGTAGAACAAGCGTGAGTAAACCAAGATTTTTTTGCATTAGTCTGAGAGAAAGAAAATGGAATGTATGCCTCCATGCCTGACAGGATTTCCTAGGTAATGAGTTCAGCACTCTCCAAGGGTCCCCGGCCATGGAAGCAAAAGTCATTCCATGGATAATCAAATAAGTAATGCTGGAGAGCCTCCCAGTCGGCAACGCCTAAGTGCCACAAGCGCCGCCGGCTGGGAGGATCAGGTGGCCGTACTGGAGAGATAGGACAGATGACAGAGATAAGTTTATGGTAGGAGGAGCCCAAAGGAGAGAAAAGATTGACAGTATAAGCGGAAGGGTTAGAAGTTAGAAAAAGTTCAAGAATGTTGGGCCGATCTCCGAAGCGATCCGGGATACGGTTGGTTTGCTGGACCAACTGCTCTAGGTCAATTAGGATTTTTTTTAATTGAATTGAAATATTTTATTTAGCCTTTAGTATACAATACAATTTTGCTTACAAATGATTTGTTAAAAACAAAAATATATAAAAATAATACAAAAAAAACAAACAAGGCTGAGCCTTTTGAGAGATGTCTCTCTTAACACCTTATTAGCGGGCTAGGCGGTCTAGAGGACCGTAGCGCCCAGCGGGGTGTTTTTACCCAAAATAGGGTTGTTTACGTGATAATTTTCATGCCTAAATAAGACCCAGAGCGTAAAACAAGTATATATCCCTGAAAGGGCGTAAACAGAACTTTCCAATGACACCCGAACCATCCTTGTACGACCGCTGGTTCTCTTGCAACGATCGTGCAACACGAGTGCAAAAACCCTGTAATTAGGTAATTTCCCTACATAATTCCCTGTGTAGCGAGTGAGAGAGGGGAGGGAAGGGTGGGAGGCACCTCAGTTGGTCCACGGTGGTCGTGAGTGGTCATAGGGTTGGTACCTTACCTTTAGATACGTTTAGATGTGTTCGCCGCTCTTCTAGAGGCACCAAGGAGCACGACGCCCCTCGTTATGGGTGGTGATTTGGTGCAGTAGACTGTTTGAAGCGACAGCTCGCTCCCTTGCGAGGATGGGCTCGTCTGGCACTTTTTGCAGTTCGACATCTACAGCTCTCTTGAAGTTGTCTAACGAGATGTCCCTCATGTCTCTTACTCGCCGTGGGAGTTTGTTGAAGAGACGTGGGCCTCTGTGTGATAACCAGCCCTCTCGCAGAGAGCCCATTGCACCCCTGTTATTCATCCGGGGGATTTCGCATTCCCAGCCTCTCCTATCACTGAATTTCATGACTATCGGAGTATGTAGGTTTGGTACTAAACCCTCTGCGATTTTCCACGTGTATATTATTAGGTAACGTTCTCTTCTACGTTCCAGTGAGTACAGATTCAGTGCTCTTAAACGCTCCCAATAGTGTAGATGTTTTATCGAATTTATATGCGAAGTGAAATTTCTTTGTACACTCTCTACGTCATTTATTTCACCTGCTTTGTATGGGGATGTTAATACGCTACAGTATTCAAGCCGCGGTAGCACTAAAGATTTGAAGAGCGTTATCATAGGTACTTCACCGTGTGTTTTAAAAGTACGCAGAATCCAACCCGTTAGACGTTTCGCAGCCGCCACTTTGACCTGGTTATGTACTTTGAAACCCATATTTTCAGACATTAATACCCCATGGTCTTTCACACTCTCTTTCCGTTCTATTATGTGGTTAGATTCTTTTAAGTAATTTGTAATTTCTTTAACACCATTATTATCTCCGTACCGTATTAATTGGAATTTTTCCTCATTGAATTGCATGTTGTTTTCCCTGGTCCACTGGAACACTACATTCATGTCTTCCTGCAGTCTGCCCGTGTCTTCTTGTGTGTTTACTATCTTGCTTAATTTTGTGTCATCAGCAAAAGACGACACCGTACTGTGTCTGGTGTTGGTATCTATGTCGCAAATTAGTATGAGGAACAGAAGGGGCGCTAGCACTGTTCCTTGGGGCACTGAGCTTTTGACATCCGAAGGCTCAGATGTGACTTGGTTTACTGCTACTGATTGTTTTCGGTTTACGAGGAAATTGTATATCCACCGTCCGATTTTTCCAGTTATACCTTTTGCTTTCAGTTTGTGGGCTTATTTTACCATGGTCACATTTATCAAATGCCTTAGCAAAATCAGTGTAAATGACATCCACGTTTTTCTTTTCTTCTAGCGCTTTAAGAATTTTGTCATAGTGTTCCAAAAGTTGTGAGAGACATGATCTTCCCGCTCTGAACCCATGTTGACCGGTGTTGTGTAGTTCATTTGTCTCCATGAATGTTGAAATTTTTCTTCGCAGGACTCGTTCGAAAACTTTAATGATGTGAGTGGTTAGAGCTACCGGGCGGTAGTTTTTTGGTAGTGCTTTACTCCCTCCTTTATGCAGTGGGGCAATTATTGCGTTTTTCAAGCTATCTGGTATGTCACCAGTGTCTAGACTCCTTCTCCACATTATAGCCAGGGGTTTTGAGAGGTTTTCCTTACATTTCTTCATTAGGATCGAATTCCATGAGTCCGGGCCTGGTGCCGAGTGGGATGGCATGTTGGAAATGGCCTCTTCTATGTCTTTTGGACCGAAATCAATATCCAACATCTGAGGGGTTTCCGTGGGGGAGGTTTCCATGAAAAATATATTTTGGTCTCTGATGACTTTTGTTTCATCAGGCTCACTGAATGCCATTTCATACTGCCTGCTTAAGAGTTCGCTCATTTCCTTTTTGTCCCCTGTGAAAGAGCCGTCCCCTTTGCTCAGTGGGCCGATGTTTGATGTTGTTTTAGCCTTTTGTTTGGCGTATGAAAAGAAGTATTTGGAATTTTCCTTTATACCTGCAATAGCTTTCCTCTCCTCTTCCATATGTTGTAGTTCATATGATATTCTTAGCCTTTGTTCAATTTCCACAATTTCTCTATCTATTTCGGCCTTTTGCCTATCCTGTAGATTTTGATGTGTGCGTCTTTGTGCGAGTAATTTTCTTCTTCTGTACAACCTCCTCCTTTCCCGATCTTGTTTGCTTCTTCGTTTTGTTTGTCTTGCAGGTATATGGTGGCTACAGATTTGGGTCATGGTTTCTGTTATTAAGACTAGACATTCTGCTGGTGTCAGGTTATTCATTAAATCTTCCCAGTCTATTTCCTCCATTTCTTGATTTACCTCTTCCCACCTAATGTTTTTGTTATTGAAGTTAAATTTACTGAAGGGGCCGGTTTTTGTTCTCGATTCTGAGGTTGTCTGTACACTTTCTAAGGTTGTTTTGATCTCAATTAATTTATGATCTGAGTATGTTGTGTCCGATATGTTAATGCTGTGTACTAGAGAGTCGTTGTTAGTGAAGACCAGGTCTAAGATATTGTTTTCCCGTGTGGGTTCAGCAATATGTTGGGTAAGACTAAAAAATCGCAAAGTTCAAAAAGCTCTCTCGTATTTGCTTCTCCGGTATTGTTTGCCACTAACTGGTTTTCTAGTTGTCTCCATTTAATGTTTGGTAGGTTAAAGTCTCCTAGCCATATAATATTTGGTGTTGGGTTCCCCAGGGTTTCCACTTCTGATTTTATTTTGTTGAGCTGGGTTTTGAATTCTTCTCGGCATACGTCTGGAGGCCTGTATGTAACAATAACTGCTAAATTTAGGGATTCTATTTTAACTCCAAGTATTTCCACCACTTCATTACTGTTATTTAGGAATTCAGTACATATCAGTGAGTCATGGATGTACAAGGCTACACCTCCTCACACCGCTCAGCTCTCTCTCTCAGCAAAATTACGTGCTGAAAATGGCGCACGACATAAGTTGTGAACCGCCAGCTAGTCCAAATGTATTTCACACAACATAAGTTGTGCACCGCCAATTAAGGGTTAAAGGCACCTGGCTATAACTCGATCTATCAAAATGCAATTGTATATAATATACTTAGTCACAGCTATGTGCCCTGGGAACTACGTGTTGTAAAGTATGTTTAACTTCGAAAAGGGATCGAAAAGGGATGTATGTGGACAAATATAATAAAAACAAAATACATTAAATTAGTGGTGATTAACATTGAGGTTACACTCACTTCCCAGAGCTCACAGCTGATTGTTTTTAATCACAATTACCTGTTTAATACCATTTACAAAATTGAATATATATATATAATATAAATTGTACAACTATTGACTTGATGTTCAAAGGCCATACTCGCAATTTTACTCACAATTCGAGACAAAGACACATACGCTTCCCTAACAGTATATGCCTAATTAGTAAAGGACATAAACTTTGTTGTGCATCGAGTACACACTTACACCATTCAGCTAGACATATATAATATGAGAACATGGTGAATCATTTACTGTAGACTATATATCCATTTCAATAAAAAAACATTTGTAAACAAATGCTTACTACACATACATTTTATACTCCTTTACAGACAAAAAGAGAAACATGATTATTACAAAATAGTATTCAAACTCATCCACACCTTTACGTGACTCTACACATAGGATAACAATTATGTAGGCTTCTTCACCAGATTGGCCAGTGGTAAGATAGGAGAGCCATTGGCGGTGGTGAATGTTGACATTTCCTAAGATGGAGATTCCTGAGAAAGGAGAGATAGATAGGATGTGTTCCACTTGTTTAGATAGTCAAAGAATTTGGGAAAGTCAGTAGTTAGGGGAAAGATAGACAGCACACAAATAGTTAGTATGAGAATGACGGGATAGTTTGAGCCATAAAGTTGAGAATTCAGAGGAGTCGAAGTCGGGAACACGAGAGCAAGTGAGTCTGTTGTGAACGTATACACAACATCCGCCTTTGGCTTTGACGCTAGGATAGATAAAGTAGTAGGATACAGAGAAGGGGCTGCTGGCGATTGCTTCAGACACCTGAGCTTCAGTGAGGAAAAGAAGATCAGCATTACCTTCTAAGGACTATTATTAATATGCAGTTGTTCCTCCTCCATGGAATACACTGACTCCAGCTTCCTATTTATTGTTTGGTAGAGAAAGCCATCATACGAAAGATTACCCAACTAGAGTATATCCATCTGCTGGGCTCAAACCCAGGTCCTTCTGGCTGTGAGGCAAACACGCTACATATAGCAACACAAGTATCTATTTGGGTTATTTGTATTTATGTTTTAAGTTAAACACTTACAAAACATATGTTGGTGTAATACATATTACCGTTATATCGCATTATTTAGGAACAAATTCATATTGTATATATTATATTACAGTGTTTGATGACCATTTGAACCCTCAACATAATTTATACTGTCAAATAATATTACAAGCAACACAATATACCTTGCTGTGCATTCTGAGGAGGTACGTTTGGTGAACAGAACGATATTGTGAAGTGCACTACACTCATTATGAGTATACAAAGTACTATCTACTCCCTTCTTAAACTATTCTAGTGAGTAATAATAACTTCTGGGGGAAGTTAATTCCAGGTAGAGCAGACTATATAATTATGTAGAAAAGTGTCCAGTCACAATAGTGCTAAAGTTTGTTAACTCTAGTATCCAGCCATTGTTGCAAACTGCATTCACAATGGGGCTTAAGGTATAATATAAACCACTTTATCAAACCCATTTAATAAACTGGCACTGCAGTCAAAACCTTACTAACGACAAGACATATCAACCTGACTAGCTAAATCTTCTAATCGACAGAATACGGATTGCATCCTTATAGGTTGGACTCTCTCCACTGGCTTTATGTTTATATAAAAAGTTACCTCCACAGCCGTATTATACAAACAGTCACCTCACCTGCACAAAGAGATGGTACACAACTCTCCGATATATTTAAAGGCGAGCACTAATTGATGGACAATTTTGTTTCGTTCTTTATGGGTCAAGGTTATAATTCATCAGCATATATCCACGACTCTTTTTGATCAGTTTTGTTAACGCCTCTGTGTGTTTGTTTTGTTCTAAGTGGATGAAGCCATTCAGTGAAGATCATTCTAACCTCTTCCTAACCATACCACAAGCAACCTTGTGAAGATCAGTGGTCTTTTTTATTCCCTGTGTAATATCGACATAATCTCTATTTTTCTCCCTTCCCCTCCATCGCCATTCCCTTGCCATACTTCCCCTACCTCTCAGTCTCCTTTCTACCCTCACCTCAACCACTCCATCTTCTATATTCATCCCACCTCGATTCTCTACCTCTCTCCTCCTCCTCTTCTTCCACCCTTCTTCCTCTCCTCTCTTCATCAGCCCTCCCCTCTGTCCCTACAGGCCCCAACCAGCAGATTCACAATTACATTAAAACAAAATCGGATGGAGTGTTTCGATTTTTAATGGGCTGAGTTCACTGGGAGAGATTTAGGTCGGAATAGTTCACAGTCGCTTTATACATTTAGTGTGCCTGTCACATTGCAGAAAATATGTTTGGTATGAAAGTGATTTTACCCCTTTCAATTTAATGGCAAATTGAGTTACATTTTTCGCTACAACTACAGTATTTATGTTTTGATGCACTCATGCAGAAGTTCAAGCTTTCTGTATCAATCAATCAATCAATATGGACATGTGCCGTGACAGGGTATAGCCGTATTCACCCTCCAACTCCACTCGCCGCGGGGATCCTACGGAGCCGCAGTAACTCCCAGAGTGTCTGTAACCAGGGGATATATTATACATACATATATTAAAAGGAGTAAAGGAAAGCTTAGTAATTGTAAATTAATGTTATGGTATATACAGTATATATTACAGCTTAGATATATTACTATCTGGTTGGAATGAGTTAGTGTGGATTATAAACACAGTCTTGGAGTGAATGAATAAATAAGATAAATTAAATGGAGACTTAGAGTAATAGACGTTATGGGGCTTGTTCAATACTAAGTTTATGAGTTAGGTTTAGAGTACAAGATTGAATTGGCTTGATATAAGTGTTAATAGTGGTGGAACCTTCCTTCACAGAGCCCTGGGGGTAGAGTGATGTATCTTGCCTCCTCACAACGTGAGCTTGAGGCAGTAGCTAGCGGAAAGTGTAATGTCAGCAAGAATGAAACTGGGGCTTATTATAAGAATTCATGCATTAGGTCATGTCTAAGGGGGAGAAATTGTTTAGAGAGAGTGTTTATAAAATGTAAGTATAAACAATTAAATATCAGT